>CAUEHS010000861.1:0-74886 GCA_958510865.1 Myrrha octodecimguttata | reverse complement strand
ACAACTGAGATACAGGGTGTTCTTCGTCAAATGACAAGTATAGTATCTTTCGAACCAATGCTCTGATTCGACTGAAATTTTCACCAATCATTCCACTTCACAATCCAGAATAACGTTCCAAAAATAAAAAGTTTAACTTTCGAAACAACTGAGATACAGGGTGTTCTTCGTCAAAAGACAAGTATAGTATCTTTCGAACAAATGCTCTGATTCGACTGAAATTTTCACCAATCATTCCTCTTCACAATCCAGAATAACGTTCCAAAATAAAAAGTCTAACTTTCGAAACAACTGAGATACAGGGTGTTCTTCGTCAAATGACAAGTATAGTATCTTTCGAACCAATGCTCTGATTCGACTGAAATTTTCACCAATCATTCCTCTTCACAATCCAGAATAACGTTCCAAAAATAAAAAGTCTAACTTTCGAAACAACTGAGATACAGGGTGTTCTTCGTCAAATGACAAGTATAGTATCTTTCGAACCAATGCTCTGATTCGACTGAAATTTTCACCAATCATTCCACTTCACAATCCAGAATAACGTTCCAAAAATAAAAAGTCTAACTTTCGAAACAACTGAGATACAGGGTGTTCTTCGTCAAATGACAAGTATAGTATCTTTCGAACCAATGCTCTGATTCGACTGAAATTTTCACCAATCATTCCTCTTCACAATCCAGAATAACGTTCCAAAAATAAAAAGTCTAACTTTCGAAACAACTGAGATACAGGGTGTTCTTCGTCAAATGACAAGTATAGTATCTTTCGAACCAATGCTCTGATTCGACTGAAATTTTCACCAATCATTCCTCTTCACAATCCAGAATAACGTTCCAAAAATAAAAGTCTAACTTTCGAAACAACTGAGATACAGGGTGTTCTTCGTCAAATGACAAGTATAGTATCTTTCGAACCAATGCTCTGATTCGACTGAAATTTTCACCAATCATTCCTCTTCACAATCCAGAATAACGTTCCAAAAATAAAAAGTCTAACTTTCGAAACAACTGAGATACAGGGTGTTCTTCGTCAAATGACAAGTATAGTATCTTTCGAACCAATGCTCTGATTCGACTGAAATTTTCACCAATCATTCCTCTTCACAATCCAGAATAACGTTCCAAAAATAAAAAGTCTAACTTTCGAAACAACTGAGATACAGGGTGTTCTTCGTCAAATGACAAGTATAGTATCTTTCGAACCAATGCTCTGATTCGACTGAAATTTTCACCAATCATTCCTCTTCACAATCCAGAATAACGTTCCAAAAATAAAAAGTCTAACTTTCGAAACAACTGAGATACAGGGTGTTCTTCGTCAAATGACAAGTATAGTATCTTTCGAACCAATGCTCTGATTCGACTGAAATTTTCACCAATCATTCCTCTTCACAATCCAGAATAAATTTCCGAAAATAAAAAGTCTAACTTTCGAAACAACTGAGATAGAGGGTGTTCTTCGTCAAATGACAAGTATAGTATCTTTCGAACCAATGCTCTGATTCGACTGAAATTTTCACCAATCATTCCTCTTCACAATCCAGAATAACGTTCCAAAAATAAAAAGTCTAACTTTCGAAACAACTGAGATACAGGGTGTTCTTCGTCAAATGACAAGTATAGTATCTTTCGAACCAATGCTCTGATTCGACTGAAATTTTCACCAATCATTCCTCTTCACAATCCAGAATAACGTTCCAAAAATAAAAAGTCTAACTTTCGAAACAACTGAGATACAGGGTGTTCTTCGTCAAATGACAAGTATAGTTTCTTTCGAACCAATGCTCTGATTCGACTGAAATTTTCACCAATCATTCCTCTTCACAATCCAGAATAACGTTCCAAAAATAAAAAGTCTAACTTTCGAAACAACTGAGATACAGGGTGTTCTTCGTGAAATGACAAGTATAGTATCTTTCGAACCAATGCTCTGATTCGACTGAAATTTTCACCAATCATTCCTCTTCACAATCCAGAATAACGTTCCAAAAATAAAAAGTCTAACTTCCGAAACAACTGAGATACAGGGTGTTCTTCGTCAAATGACAAGTATAGTATCTTTCGAACCAATACTCTGATTCGACTGAAATTTTCACCAATCATTCCTCTTCACAATCCAGAATAACGTTCCAAAAATAAAAAGTCTAACTTTCGAAACAACTGAGATACAGGGTGTTCTTCGTCAAATGACAAGTATAGTATCTTTCGAACCAATGCTCTGATTCGACTGAAATTTTCACCAATCATTCCTCTTCACAATCCAGAATAACGTTCCAAAAATAAAATTCAAAAAGCACTGCCGTGAAGGCAGCAACTTTTGCGCGCATGTTCAATGTAGATGACCGCTTCAGCAACGAATTTGAACGTGCGCGCGTACCAAATTTCAGTTCGATAGGATCATAAGTTCTGGAGATATCGGGAAAAAATATGTCAAATTTCGAGGTTTTCTTCTCGATATCGTTGATTTTTTCGGTATTACTCGAGAAATACTGATTCAGTCCTGATTAAACTTCACAGCTAGTTTTAAGATGCTAAAAGACAACTTTATGCAAAATTCGTGATAATCGTGTTATTAGAACAATTTAAAAAAAAATTTATATGATTTTCTCATCATATCATCCTCATTAAATTCTGTATGAAACTTCGAACTGTTATTTTCGATGAAGTACTGAATTTCAATTCGATCTGATCTGTATTTTTGGAAACATTGAAAAAATAAAATTTTGATTGGGTATATCTACGGAATCATTGGCGGATTTTACCCATTCACGAATTCGACCTTGTGAGTGTGTGAGTATAAATTTTTTTGGATATGATGAATGGTTTCCGAAAAAAAAATTTTTTTGTAAAAAAATTTCGAAAAAAATTTTTTTAAAATTTATTGACAATATGATCTTGACGAAATTTGGCTCAAAGTTGCGCGTCGTTATACTCCACCAAACTGCCAAGTTTGAATTTAATCGCTCAAGCAGTTTCTGAAATAAAAAATAAACAAGTTCAAAATTTCAAATGCCTATAACTCCGAAACTATTCGATCGATTTGGCCCATTAACGAACTTGACCGCGGCATTCCAATGCGCGACCTACCCTGAAAGTTTCAAGTCGCTAGCTCACTTCGTTCGACAGTTATCGTGTCTACGGCCGGCCGGCCGGCCAGCCGGCCGGACAGAATCGATTTTGACACCGGATTCGTCATCAGTGAGTCCAACCTAGTCGATTGAGACCATTTTCGGCTCAATCATCCAAAATTACAGACATTTGATCAAAACGATAGCACGCTGTTCCCCTAGAACATGCGCGCAAAAAGTCTAACTTTCGAAACACCGAGATACAGGGTGTTCTTCGTCAAATGACAAGTATAGTATCTTTCGAACCAATGCTCTGATTCGACTGAAATTTTCACCAATCATTCCTCTTCACAATCCAGAATGACGTTCCAAAAATAAAAAGTCTAACTTTCGAAACAACTGAGATACAGGTGTTCTTCGTCAAATGACAAGTATAGTATCTTTCGAACCAATGCTCTGATTCGACTGAAATTTTCACCAATCATTCTCTTCACAATCCAGAATGACGTTCCAAAATAAAAGTCTAACTTTCGAAACAACTGAGATACAGGGTGTTCTTCGTCAAATGACAAGTATAGTATCTTTCGAACAATGCTCTGATTCGACTGAAATTTTCACCAATCATTCCTCTTCACAATCCAGAATGACGTTCCAAAAATAAAAGTCTAACTTTCGAAACAACTGAGATACAGGGTGTTCTTCGTCAAATGACAAGTATAGTATCTTTCGAACCAATGCTCTGATTCGACTGAAATTTTCACCAATCATTCCTCTTCACAATCCAGAATAACGTTCCAAAAATAAAAAGTCTAACTTTCGAAACAACTGAGATACAGGGTGTTCTTCGTCAAATGACAAGTATAGTATCTTTCGAACCAATGCTCTGATTCGACTGAAATTTTCACCAATCATTCCTCTTCACAATCCAGAATAACGTTCCAAAAATAAAAAGTCTAACTTTCGAAACAACTGAGATACAGGGTGTTCTTCGTCAAATGACAAGTATAGTATCTTTCGAACCAATGCTCTGATTCGACTGAAATTTTCACCAATCATTCCTCTTCACAATCCAGAATAACGTTCCAAAAATAAAAAGTCTAACTTTCGAAACAACTGAGATACAGGGTGTTCTTCGTCAAATGACAAGTATAGTATCTTTCGAACCAATGCTCTGATTCGACTGAAATTTTCACCAATCATTCCTCTCACAATCCAGAATAACGTTCCAAAAATAAAAAGTCTAACTTTCGAAACAACTGAGATACAGGGTGTTCTTCGTCAAATAGTATCTTTCGAACCAATGCTCTGATTCGACTGAAATTTTCACCAATCATTCTCTTCACAATCCAGAATAACGTTCCAAAAATAAAAAGTCTAACTTTCGAAACAACTGAGATACAGGGTGTTCTTCGTCAAATGACAAGTATAGTATCTTTCGAACCAATGCTCTGATTCGACTGAAATTTTCACCAATCATTCCTCTTCACAATCCAGAATAACGTTCCAAAAATAAAAAGTCTAACTTTCGAAACAACTGAGATACAGGGTGTTCTTCGTCAAATGACAAGTATAGTATCTTTCGAACCAATGCTCTGATTCGACTGAAATTTTCACCAATCATTCCTCTTCACAATCCAGAATAACGTTCCAAAAATAAAAAGTCTAACTTTCGAAAACAACTGAGATACAGGGTGTTCTTCGTCAAATGACAAGTATAGTATCTTTCGAACCAATGCTCTGATTCGACTGAAATTTTCACCAATCATTCCTCTTCACAATCCAGAATAACGTTCCAAAAATAAAAAGTCTAACTTTCGAAACAACTGAGATACAGGGTGTTCTTCGTCAAATGACAAGTATAGTATCTTTCGAACCAATGCTCTGATTCGACTGAAATTTTCACCAATCATTCCTCTTCACAATCCAGAATGACGTTCCAAAAATAAAAAGTCTAACTTTCGAAACAACTGAGATACAGGGTGTTCTTCGTCAAATGACAAGTATAGTATCTTTCGAACCAATGCTCTGATTCGACTGAAATTATCACCAATCATTCCTCTTCACATTCCAGAATAACGTTCCAAAAATAAAAAGTCTAACTTTCGAAACAACTGAGATACAGGGTGTTCTTCGTCAAATGACAAGTATAGTATCTTTCGAACCAATGCTCTGATTCGACTGAAATTTTCACCAATCATTCCTCCTCACAATCCAGAATAACGTTCCAAAAATAAAAAGTCTAACTTTCGAAACAACTGAGATACAGGGTGTTCTTCGTCAAATAGTATCTTTCGAACCAATGCTCTGATTCGACTGAAATTTTCACCAATCATTTCTCTTCACAATCCAGAATAACGTTCCAAAAATAAAAAGTCTAACTTTCGAAACAACTGAGATACAGGGTGTTCTTCGTCAAATGACAAGTATAGTATCTTTCGAACCAATGCTCTGATTCGACTGAAATTTTCACCAATCATTCCTCTTCACAATCCAGAATAACGTTCCAAAAATAAAAAGTCTAACTTTCGAAACAACTGAGATACAGGGTGTTCTTCGTCAAATGACAAGTATAGTATCTTTCGAACCAATGCTCTGATTCGACTGAAATTTTCACCAATCATTCCTCTTCACAATCCAGAATAACGTTCCAAAAATAAAAAGTCTAACTTTCGAAACAACTGAGATACAGGGTGTTCTTCGTCAAATGACAAGTATAGTATCTTTCGAACCAATGCTCTGATTCGACTGAAATTTTCACCAATCATTCCTCTTCACAATCCAGAATAACGTTCCAAAAATAAAAAGTCTAACTTTCGAAACAACTGAGATACAGGGTGTTCTTCGTCAAATGACAAGTATAGTATCTTTCGAACCAATGCTCTGATTCGACTGAAATTTTCACCAATCATTCCTCTTCACAATCCAGAATAACGTTCCAAAAATAAAAAGTCTAACTTTCGAAACAACTGAGATACAGGGTGTTCTTCGTCAAATGACAAGTATAGTATCTTTCGAACCAATGCTCTGATTCGACTGAAATTTTCACCAATCATTCCTCTTCACAATCCAGAATAACGTTCCAAAAATAAAAAGTCTAACTTTCGAAACAACTGAGATACAGGGTGTTCTTCGTCAAATGACAAGTATAGTATCTTTCGAACCAATGCTCTGATTCGACTGAAATTTTCACCAATCATTCCTCTTCACAATCCAGAATAACGTTCCAAAAATAAAAAGTCTAACTTTCGAAACAACTGAGATACAGGGTGTTCTTCGTCAAATGACAAGTATAGTATCTTTCGAACCAATGCTCTGATTCGACTGAAATTTTCACCAATCATTCCTCTTCACAATCCAGAATAACGATCCAAAAATAAAAAGTCTAACTTTCGAAACAACTGAGATACAGGGTGTTCTTCGTCAAATGACAAGTATAGTATCTTTCGAACCAATGCTCTGATTCGACTGAAATTTTCACTAATCATTCCTCTTCACAATCCAGAATAACGTTCCAAAAATAAAAAGTCTAACTCTCGAAACAACTGAGATACAGGGTGTTCTTCGTCAAATGACAAGTATAGTATCTTTCGAACCAATGCTCTGATTCGACTGAAATTTTCACCAATCATTTCCTCTTCACAATCCAGAATAACGTTACAAAAATAAAAAGTCTAACTTTCGAAACAACTGAGATACAGGGTGTTCTTCGTCAAATGACAAGTATAGTATATTTCGAACCAATGCTCTGATTCGACTGAAATTTTCACCAATCATTCCTCTTCACAATCCAGAATAACGTTCAAAAATAAAAAGTCTAACTTTCGAAACAACTGAGATACAGGGTGTTCTTCGTCAAATGACAAGTATAGTATCTTTCGAACCAATGCTCTGATTCGACTGAAATTTTCACCAATCATTTCTCTTCACAATCCAGAATAACGTTTCAAAAATAAAAGTCTAACTTTCGAAACAACTGAGATACAGGGTGTTCTTCGTCAAATGACAAGTATAGTATCTTTCGAACCAATGCTCTGATTCGACTGAAATTTTCACCAATCATTCCTCTTCACAATACAGAATAACGTTTCAAAAATAAAAAGTCTAACTTTCGAAACAACTGAGATACAGGGTGTTCTTCGTCAAATGACAAGTATAGTATCTTTCGAACCAATGCTCTGATTCGACTGAAATTTTCACCAATCATTCCTCTTCACAATCCAGAATAACGTTTCAAAAATAAAAAGTCTAACTTTCGAAACAACTGAGATACAGGGTGTTCTTCGTCAAATGACAAGTATAGTATCTTTCGAACCAATGCTCTGATTCGACTGAAATTTTCACCAATCATTCCTCTTCACAATCCAGAATAACGTTCCAAAAATAAAAAGTCTAACTTTCGAAACAACTGAGATACAGGGTGTTCTTCGTCAAATGACAAGTATAGTATCTTTCGAACCAATGCTCTGATTCGACTGAAATTTTCACCAATCATTCCTCTTCACAATCCAGAATAACGTTCCAAAAATAAAAAGTCTAACTTTCGAAACAACTGAGATACAGGGTGTTCTTCGTCAAATGACAAGTATAGTATCTTTCGAACCAATGCTCTGATTCGACTGAAATTTTCACCAATCATTCCTCTTCACAATCCAGAATAACGTTCCAAAAATAAAAAGTCTAACTTTCGAAACAACTGAGATACAGGGTGTTTTTCGTCAAATGACAAGTATAGTATCTTTCGAACCAATGCTCTGATTCGACTGAAATTTTCACCAATCATTCCTCTTCACAATCCAGAATAACGTTCCAAAAATAAAAAGTCCAACTTTCGAAACAACTGAGATACAGGGTGTTCTTCGTCAAATGACAAGTATAGTATCTTTCGAACCAATGCTCTGATTCGACTGAAATTTTCACCAATCATTCCTCTTCACAATCCAGAATAACGTTCCAAAAATAAAAAGTCTAACTTTCGAAACAACTGAGATACAGGGTGTTCTTCGTCAAATGACAAGTATAGTATCTTTCGAACCAATGCTCTGATTCGACTGAAATTTTCACCAATCATTCCTCTTCACAATCCAGAATAACGTTCCAAAAATAAAAAGTCCAACTTTCGAAACAACTGAGATACAGGGTGTTCATCGTCAAATGACAAGTATAGTATCTTTCGAACCAATGCTCTGATTCGACTGAAATTTTCACCAATCATTCCTCTTCACAATCCAGAATAACGTTCCAAAAATAAAAAGTCTAACTTTCGAAACAACTGAGATACAGGGTGTTCTTCGTCAAATGACAAGTATAGTATCTTTCGAACCAATGCTCTGATTCGACTGAAATTTTCACCAATCATTCCTCTTCACAATCCAGAATAACGTTCCAAAAATAAAAGTCTAACTTTCGAAACAACTGAGATACAGGGTGTTCTTCGTCAAATGACAAGTATAGTATCTTTCGAACCAACGCTCTGATTCGACTGAAATTTTCACCAATCATTCCTCTTCACAATCCAGAATAACGTTCCAAAACTAAAAAGTCTAACTTTCGAAACAACTGAGATACAGGGTGTTCTTCGTCAAATGACAAGTATAGTATCTTTCGAACCAATGCTCTGATTCGACTGAAATTTTCACCAATCATTCCTCTTCACAATCCAGAATAACGTTCCAAAAATAAAAAGTCTAACTTTCGAAACAACTGAGATACAGGGTGTTCTTCGTCAAATGACAAGTATAGTATCTTTCGAACCAATGCTCTGATTCGACTGAAATTTTCACCAATCATTCCTCTTCACAATCCAGAATAACGTTCCAAAAATAAAAAGTCTAACTTTCGAAACAACTGAGATACAGGGTGTTCTTCGTCAAATGACAAGTATAGTATCTTTCGAACCAATGCTCTGATTCGACTGAAATTTTCACCAATCATTCCTCTTCACAATCCAGAATAACGTTCCAAAAATAAAAAGTCTAACTTTCGAAACAACTGAGATACAGGGTGTTCTTCGTCAAATGACAAGTATAGTATCTTTCGAACCAATGCTCTGATTCGACTGAAATTTTCACCAATCATTCCTCTTCACAATCCAGAATAACGTTCCAAAAATAAAAAGTCTAACTTTCGAAACAACTGAGATACAGGGTGTTCTTCGTCAAATGACAAGTATAGTATCTTTCGAACCAATGCTCTGATTCGACTGAAATTTTCACCAATCATTCCTCTTCACAATCCAGAATAACGTTCCAAAAATAAAAAGTCTAACTTCCGAAACAACTGAGATACAGGGTGTTCTTCGTCAAATGACAAGTATAGTATCTTTCGAACCAATGCTCTGATTCGACTGAAATTTTCACCAATCATTCCTCTTCACAATCCAGAATAACGTTCCAAAAATAAAAAGTCTAACTTTCGAAACAACTGAGATACAGGGTGTTCTTCGTCAAATGACAAGTATAGTATCTTTCGAACCAATGCTCTGATTCGACTGAAATTTTCACCAATCATTCCTCTTCACAATCCAGAATAACGTTCCAAAAATAAAAAGTTCAAAAAGCACTGCCGTGAAGGCAGCAACTTTTGCGCGCATGTTCAATGTAGATGACCGCTTCAGCAACGAATTTGAACGTGCGCGCGTACCAAATTTCAGTTCGATACGATCATAAGTTCTGGAGATATCGGGAAAAAATATGTCAAATTTCGAGGTTTTCTTCTCGATATCGTTGATTTTTTCGGTATTACTCGAGAAATACTGATTCAGTCCTGATTAAACTTCACAGCTAGTTTTAAGATGCTGAAAGACAACTTTATGCAAAATTTCGTGATAATCGTGTTATTAGAACAATTTGAAAAAAAAAATTTATATGATTTTCTCATCATATCATCCTCATTAAATTCTGTATGAAACTTCGAACTGTTATTTTCGATGAAGTACTGAATTTCAATTCGATCTGATCTGTATTTTTGGAAACATTGGAAAAATAAAATTTTGATTGGGTATATCTACGGAATCATTGGGCGGATTTTACCCATTCACGAATTCGACCTTCGTAATTAAGCCCCAAACCTACTCTACAAATATCGAGTTTCTGAGTCGTTTCTTCCGGAAGTAATTGTGTTTACGGTCAGCCTAACGGCCGACTGCGTAAACACAATAACTTCCGAAAGAAACAACTTAGAAACTCGATATTTGTAGAGAAGGTTTGGACCTTAATTACGAAGGCCGAATTCGTGAATGGGTAAAATCCACCCAATGATTCCGTAGATATACCCAATCAAAATTTTATTTTTCCAATATTTCCAAAAATACAGACCAGATCGAATTGAAATCCAGTACTTCATCGAAAATAACAGTTCGAAGTTTCATACAGAATTTAATGAGGATGATATGATGAAAAAATCATATAAATTTTTTTTTTCAAATTGTTCTAATAACCCGATTATCACGAAATTTTGCACAAAGTTGTCTTTCAGCATCTTAAAACTAGCTGTGAAGTTTAATCAGGACTGAATCAGTATTTCTCGAGTAATACCAAAAAAATCAACGATATCGAAAAGAAAACCTCGAAATTTGACATATTTTTTCCCGATATCTCCAAAACTTATCATCGTATCGAGCTGAAATTTAGTACACTGCTGTGAAATTAGAAGGTCAAAGTGTGAGTATAATTTTTTTTGGATATGATGAATGGTTTCCGAAAAAAAATTTTTTTGTAAAAAAATTTCGAAAAAAATTTTTTTTTAATTTATTGACATATGATCTTGACGAAATTTGGCTCAAAGTTGCGCGTCGTTATACTCCACCAAACTGCCAAGTTTGAATCCAATCGCTCAAGTAGTTTCTGAAATAAAAAATAAATATTTTCAAAACTTCAAATGCCTATAACTCCGAAACAATTCGATCGATTTTGCCCATCAACGAACTTAACCGCGGCATTCCAATGCGCGACCTACCCTGAAAGTTTCAAGTCGCTAGCTCACTTCGTTCGACAGTTATCGTGTCTACGGCCGGCCAACCGGCCGGCCAACCGGCCGGACAGAATCGATTTTGACACCGGATTCATCATCAGTGAGTCCAACCTAGTCGATTGAGACCATTTTCGGCTCAATCATCCAAAATTACAGACATTTGATCAAAACGATAGCACGCTGTTCCCCTAGAACATGCGCGCAAAAAGTCTAACTTTCGAAACAACTGAGATACAGGGTGTTCTTCGTCAAATGACAAGTATAGTATCTTTCGAACCAATGCTCTGATTCGACTGAAATTTCACCAATCATTCCTTGCTTTTACCCTTAGGCTTACCCTTACCTTCACCCTTACCCTTACCCTTACCCTTACCCTTACCCTTGCTTTTACCCTTAAGCTTACCCTTACCCTTACCCTTACCCTTACCCTTACCCTTACCCTTACCCTTGCTTTTACCCTTAAGCTTACCCTTACCCTTACCCTTACCCTTACCCTCACCCTTGCATTTACCCTTAAGCTTACCCTTACCCTTACCCTTACCCTCACCCTTACCCTTGCTTTTACCCTTAGGCTTACCCTTACCCTTACCCTTACCCTTACCCTTACCCTTACCCCTACCCTTGCTTTTACCCTTAAGCTTAACCTTACCCTTACCCTTACCCTTACCCTTACCCTTACCCTTACCCTTGCTTTTACCCTTAAGCTTACCCTTACCCTTACCCTTACCCTTACCCTTACCTTGCATTTACCCTTAAGCTTACCCTTACCCTTACCCTTACCCTCACCCTTACCCTTGCTTTTACCTTAGGCTTACCCTTACCCTTACCCTTACCCTTACCCTTACCCTTACCCTTACCCTTACCCTTACCTTTACCTTACCCTTGCTTTTACCCTTAAGCTTACCCTTACCCTTACCCTTACCCTTACCCTCACTCTTACCCTTGCTTTTACACTTAAGCTTACCCTTACCCTTACCCTTACCCTTACCCTTACCCTTACCCTTACCCTTACCCTTACCCTAACCCTTGCTTTTACCCTTAAGCTTACCCTTACCCTTACCCTTACCCTTACCCTTAAGCTTACCCTTACCCTTACCCTTACCCTTACCCTTACCCTTACCCTTACTCTTACCCTTACCCTTACCCTTACCCTTGCTTTTACCCTTAAGCTTACCCTTACCCTTACCCTTACCCTTACCCTTACCCCTACCCTTGCTTTTACCCTTAAGCTTACCCTTACCCTTACCCTTACCCTTAAGCTTACCCTTACCCTTACCCTTACCCTTACCCTTACCCTTACCCTTACCCTTACCCTTGCTTTTACCCTTAAGCTTACCCTTACCCTTACCCTTACCCTTACCCTTACCCTTAACCTTACCCTTACCCTTACCCTTACCCTTGCTTTTACCCTTAGGCTTACCCTTACCTTTACCCTTATCCTTACCCTTACCCTTACCCTTACCCTTACCCTTACCCTTACCCTTGCTTTTACCCTTAAGCTTACCCTTACCCTTACCCTTACCCTTACCCTTACCCTTACCCTTACCCTTACCCTTACCCTTACCCTTACCCTTACCCTTACCCCTACCCTTGCTTTTACCCTTAAGCTTAACCTTACCCTTACCCTTACCCTTACCCTTACCCTTACCCTTACCCTTACCCTTACCCTTACCCTTGCTTTTACCCTTAAGCTCACCCTTACCCTTACCCTTACCCTTACCCTTACCCTTACCCTTACCCTTGCTTTTACCCTTAAGCTTACCCTTACCCTTACCCTTACCCTTACCCTTACCCTTGCTTTTACCCTTAGGCTTACCCTTACCCTTACCCTTACCCTTACCCTTGCTTTTACCCTTAAGCTTACCCTTACACTTACCCTTACCCTTACCCTTACCCTTACCCTTACCCTTACCCTTACCCTTACCTTACCCTTACCCTTGTCCTTGCTTTCACCCTTAAGCTTACCCTTACCCTTACCCTTACCCTTACCCTTACCCTCACCCTTACCCTTGCTTTTACCCTTAAGCTTACACTTACCCTTACCCTTACCCTTACCCTTACCCTTACCCTTACCCTTACCCTTACCCTTACCCTTACCCTTACCCTTACCCTAACCCTTGCTTTTACCCTTAAGCTTACCCTTACCCTTACCCTTACCCTTACCCTTAAGCTTACCCTTACCCTTACCCTTACCCTTACCCTTACCCTTACCCTTACCCTTACCCTTACCCTTACCCTTACCCTTACCCTTGCTTTTACCCTTAAGCTTACCCTTGGCCTTACCCTTACCCTTAAGCTTACCCTTACCCTTACCCTTACCCTTACCCTTACCCTTACCCTTACCCTTACCCTTACCCTTGCTTTTACCCTTAAGCTTACCCTTACCCTTACCCTTACCCTTACCCTTACCCTTACCCTTAACCTTACCCTTACCCTTACCCTTACCCTTGCTTTTACCCTTAGGCTTACCCTTACCTTAACCCTTACCCTTACCCTTACCCTTACCCTTACCCTTACCCTTACCCTTACCCTTGCTTTTACCCTTAAGCTTACCTTTACCCTTACCCTTACCCTTACCCTTACCCTTACCCTTACCCTTGCTTTTACCCTTAAGCTTACCCTTACACTTACCCTTACCCTTACCCTTACCCTTACCCTTACCCTTACCCTTACCCTAACCCTTGCTTTCACCCTTAAGCTTACCCTTACCCTTACCCTTACCCTTACCCTTAAGCTTACCCTTACCCTTACCCTTACCCTTACCCTTACCCTTACCCTTACCCTTACCCTTACCCTTACCCTTGCTTTTACCCTTAAGCTTACCCTTACCCTTACCCTTACCCTTACCCTTACCCTTACCCTTGCTTTTACCCTTAAGCTTACCCTTACCCTTACCCTTACCCTTAAGATTACCCTTACCCTTACCCTTACCCTTACCCTTACCCTTACCCTTACCCTTACCCTTACCCTTACCCTTACCCTTACCCTTGCTTTTACCCTTAAGCTTACACTTACCCTTACCCTTACCCTTACCCTTACCCTTACCCTTACCCTTACCCTTACCCTTACCCTTACCCTTACCCTTACCCTTGCTTTTACCCTTAGGCTTACCCTTACCTTTACCCTTACCCTTACCCTTACCCTTACCCTTACCCTTACCCTTACCCTTACCCTTGCTTTTACCCTTAAGCTTACCCTTACCCTTACCCTTACCCTTACCCTTACCCTTACCTTTACCCTTACCCTTACCCTTACCCTTACCCTTGCTTTTGCCCTTAAGCTTACCCTTACCCTTACCCTTACCCTTTCCCTTACCCTTACCCTTACCCTTTCCCTTACCCTTACCCTTACCCTTACCCTTACCCTTGCTTTTATCCTTAAGCTTTCCCTTACCCTTACCCTTACCCTTACCCTTACCCTTACCCTTACCCTTACCCTTACCCTTACCCTTACCCTTACCCTTACCCTTACCCTTACCCTTACCCTTACCCTTACCCTTACCCTTGCTTTTACCCTTAAGCTTACCCTTACCCTTACCCTTACCCTTACCCTTACCCTTACCCTTACCCTTACCCTTAACCTTGCTTTTACCCTTGAGCTTACCCTTACCCTTACCCTTACCCTTACCCTAACCCTTACCCTTACCCTTACCCTTACCCTTACCCTTGCTTTTACCCTTAGGCTTACCCTTACCTTTACCCTCACCCTTACCCTTACCGTTACCCTTACCCTTACCCTTACCCTTACCCTTACCCTTGCTTTTACCCTTACCCTTACCCTTACCCTTACCCTTACCCTTTCCCTTACCTTTACCCTTACCCTTTCCCTTGCTTTTACCCTTAAGCTTACCCTTACCCTTACCCTTACCCTTACCTTTACCCTTACCCTTACCCTTACCCTTACCCTTACCCTTGCTTTTACCCTTAAGCTTACCCTTACCCTTACCCTTACCCTTACCCTTACCCTTACCCTTACCCTTACCCTTACCCTTACCCTTACCCTTACCCTTACCCTTACCCTTACCCTTACCCTTACCCTTACCCTTACCCTTACCCTTACCCTTACCCTTGCCCTTACCCTTACCCTTACCCTTGCTTTTACCCTTAAGCTTACCCTTACCCTTACCCTTACCCTTACCCTTACCCTTACCCTTGCTTTTACCCTTAAGCTTACCCTTACCCTTACCCTTACCCTTACCCTTACCCTTGCTTTCACCCTTAAGCTTACCCTTACCCTTACCCTTTTCCTTACCCTTAAGCTTAACCTTACCCTTACCCTTTCCCTTACCCTTACCCTTACCCTTACCCTTACCCTTACCCTTACCCTTACCCTTACCCTTACCCTTGCTTTTACCCTTAAGCTTACCCTTACCCTTACCCTTACCCTTACCCTTACACTTACCCTTACCCTTACCCTTACCCTTACCCTTACCCTTGCATTTACCCTTAGGCTTACTCTTACCTTTACCCTTACCCTTACCCTTACCCTTACCCTTACCCTTACCCTTACCCTTACCCTTACCCTTACCCTTACCCTTACCCTTACCCTTGCTTTTACCCTTAAGCTTACCCTTACCCTTACCCTTACCCTTACCCTTACCCTTGCTTTTACCCTAAAGCTTACCCTTACACTTACCCTTACCTTTACCCTTACCCTTACCCTTACCCTTACCCTTACCCTTACCCTTACCCTTGCTTTTACCCTTAAGCTTACCCTTACCCTTACCCTTACCCTTACCCTTACCCTTACCCTTACCCTTGCTTTTACCCTTAAGCTTACCCTTACCCTTACCCTTACCCTTACCCTTACCCTTACCCTTACCCTTACCCTTACCCTTACCCTTACCCTTACCCTTACCCTTACCCTTGCTTTTACCCTTAGGCTTACCCTTACCTTTACCCTTACCCTTACCCTTACCCTTACCCTTACCCTTACCCTCACCCTTGCTTTTACCCTTAAGCTTACCCTTACCCTTACCCTTACCCTTACCCTTACCCTTACCCTTGCTTTTACCCTTAAGCTTACCCTTACCCTTACCCTTACCCTTACCCTTACCCTTGCTTTTACCCTTAGGCTTACCCTAACCCTTACCCTTACCCTTACCCTTGCTTTTACCCTTAAGCTTACCCTTACCCTTACCCTTACCCTTACCCTTACCCTTACCCTTACCCTTACCCTTACCCTTACCCTTACCCTTACCCTTACCCTTACCCTTACCCTTACCCTTACCCTTACCCTTACCCTTACCCTTACCCTTACCCTTACCCTTACCCTTACCCTTACCCTTACCCTTACCCTTACCCTTACCCTTACCCTTGCTTTTACCCTTAGGCTTACCCTTACCTTTACCCTTACCCTTACCCTTACCCTTACCCTTACCCTTACCCTTACCCTTACCCTTGCTTTTACCCTTAAGCTTACCCTTACCCTTACCCTTACCCTTACCCTTACCCTTACCCTTGCTTTTACCCTTAAGCTTACCCTTACCCTTACCCTTACCCTTACCCTTACCCTTACCCTCACCCTTACCCTCACCCTTGCTTTTACCCTTAAGCTTACCCTTACCCTTACCCTTACCCTTACCCTTACCCTTACCCTTGCTTTTACCCTTAAGCTTACCCTTACCCTTACCCTTACCCTTACCCTTACCCTTACCCTTGCTTTTACCCTTAGGCTTACCCTTACCCTTACCCTTACCCTTACCCTTGTTTTTACCCTTAAGCTTACCCTTACCCTTACCCTTACCCTTACCCTTACCCTTACCCTTACCCTTACCCTTACCCTTACCCTTAACCTTGCTTTTACCCTTAGGCTTACCCTTACCTTTACCCTTACCCTTACCCTTACCCTTACCCTCACCCTTACCCTTACCCTTGCTTTTACCCTTAAGCTTACCCTTACCCTTACCCTTACCCTTACCCTTACCCTTACCCTTACCCTTACCCTTACCCTTACCCTTACCCTTACCCTTACCCTTACCCTTACCCTTACTTTTACCCTTAAGCTTACCCTTACCCTTACCCTTACCCTTACCCTTACCCTTACCCTTACCCTTACCCTTACCCTTACCCTTACCCTTACCCTTACCCTTACCCTTGCTTTTACCCTTAAGCTTACCCTTACCCTTACCCTTACCCTTACCCTTAAGCTTACCCTTACCCTTACCCTTACCCTTACCCTTACCCTTACCCTTACCCTTACCCTTGCTTTTACCCTTAAGCTTACCCTTACCCTTACCCTTACCCTTACCCTTACCCTTGCTTTTACCCTTAAGCTTACCCTTACCCTTACCCTTACCCTTACCCTTAAGCTTACCCTTACCCTTACCCTTACCCGTACCCTTACCCTTACCCTTACCCTTACCCTTACCCTTACCCTTACCCTTACCCTTACCCTTACCCTTGCTTTTACCCTTAAGCTTACCCTTACCCTTACCCTTACCCTTACCCTTAAGCTTACCCTTACCCTTACCCTTACCCTTACCCTTGCTTTTACCCTTAAGCTTACCCTTACCCTTACCCTTACCCTTACCCTTAAGCTTACCCTTACCCTTACCCTTACCCTTACCCTTACCCTTACCCTTACCCTTACCCTTACCCTTGCTTTTACCCTTAAGCTTACCCTTACCCTTACCCTTACCCTTACCCTTAAGCTTACCCTTACCCTTACCCTTACCCTTACCCTTACCCTTACCCTTACCCTTACCCTTACCCTTACCCTTACCCTTGCTTTTACCCTTAAGCTTACCCTTACCCTTACCCTTACCCTTACCCTTACCCTTGCTTTTACCCTTGAGCTTACCCTTACCCTTACCCTTACCCTTACCCTTAAGCTTACCCTTACCCTTACCCTTACCCTTACCCTTACCCTTACCCTTACCCTTACCCTTACCCTTACCCTTACCCTTACCCTTGCTTTTACCCTTAAGCTTACCCTTACCCTTACCCTTACCCTTACCCTTACCCTTACCCTTACCCTTACCCTTACCCTTACCCTTACCCTTACCCTTACCCTTACCCTTACCCTTGCTTTTACCCTTAGGCTTACCCTTACCTTTACCCTTACCCTTACCCTTACCCTTACCCTTACCCTTACCCTATCCCTTACCCTTGCTTTTACCCTTAAGCTTACCCTTACCCTTACCCTTTCCCTTACCCTTACCCTTACCCTTGCTTTTACCTTTAAGCTTACCCTTACCCTTACCCTTACCCTTACCCTTACCCTTGCTTTTACCCTTAGGCTTACCCTTACCCTTACCCTTACCCTTACCCTTGCTTTTACCCTTAAGCTTACCCTTACCCTCACCCTTACCCTTACCCTTACCCCTACCCTTACCCTTACCCTTACCCTTACCTTTACCCTTACCCTTACCCTTACCCTTACCCTTACCCTTACCCTTACCCTTACCCTTACCCTTGCTTTTACCCTTAAGCTTACCCTTACCCTTACCCTTACCCTTACCATTACCCTTACCCTCACACTTGCTTTTACCCTTAAGCTTACCCTTACCCTTACCCTTACCCTTACCCTTACCCTTACCCTTACCCTTGCTTTTACCCTTAAGCTTACACTTACCCTTACCCTTACCCTTACCCTTACCCTTGCTTTTACCCTTAGGCTTACCCTTACCCTTACCCTTACCCTTACCCTTGCTTTTACCCTTAAGCTTACCCTTACCCTTACCCTTACCCTTACTCTTACCCTTACCCTTACCCTTACCCTTACCCTTACCCTTACCCTTGCTTTTACCCTTAGGCTTACCCTTACCTTTACCCTTACCCTTACCCTTACTCTTACCCTTACCCTTACCCTTACCCTTACCCTTACCCTTGCTTTTACCCTTAAGCTTACCCTTACCCTTACCCTTACCCTTACCCTTACCCTTACCCTTACCCTTACCCTTACCCTTGCTTTTACCCTTAAGCTTACCCTTACCCTTACCCTTACCCTTACCCTTACCCTTACCCTTACCCTTACCCTTACCCTTACCCTTACCCTTGCTTTTACCCTTACCCTTAAGCTTACCCTTACCCTTACCCTTACCCTTACCCTTACCCTTACCCTTACCCTTACCCTTACCCTTGCTTTTACCCTTAAGCTTACCCTTACCCTTACCCTTACCCTTACCCTTACCCTTACCCTTGCTTTTACCCTTAGGCTTACCCTTACCTTTACCCTTACCCTTACCCTTACCCTTACCCTTACCCTTACCCTTACCCTTACCCTTGCTTTTACCCTTAAGCTTACCCTTACCCTTACCCTTACCCTTACCCTTACCCTTACCCTTACCCTTACCCTTACCCTTACCCTTACCCTCACCCTTGCTTTTACCCTTAAGCTTACCCTTACCCTTACCCTTACCCTTACCCTTACCCTTACCCTTACCCTTACCCTTACCCTTACCCTTACCCTTACCCTTACCCTTACCCTTACCCTTACCCTTACCCTTACCCTTACCCTTGCTTTTACCCTTAAGCTTACCCTCACCCTTACCCTTACCCTTACCCTTACCCTTACCCTTACCCTTACCCTTACCCTTACCCTTACCCTTACCCTTACCCTTGCTTTTACCCTTAGGCTTACCCTTACCTTTACCCTTACCCTTACCCTTACCCTTACCCTTACCCTTACCCTTGCTTTTACCCTTAAGCTTACCCTTACCCTTACCCTTACCCTTACCCTTACCCTTGCTTTTACCCTTAAGCTTACCCTTACCCTTACCCTTACCCTTACCCTTACCCTTGCTTTTACCCTTAGGCTTACCCTTACCCTTACCCTTACCCTTACCCTTAAGCTTACCCTTACCCTTACCCTTACCCTTACCCTTACCCTTACCCTTACCCTTACCCTTACCCTTACCCTTGCTTTTACCCTTAAGCTTACCCTTACCCTTACCCTTACACTTACCCTTACCCTTACCCTTACCCTTACCCTTACCCTTACCCTAACCCTTACCCTTACCCTTGCTTTTACCCTTAGGCTTACCCTTACCTTTACCCTTACCCTTACCCTCACCCTTAAGCTTACCCTTACCCTTACCCTTACCCTTACCCTTACCCTTACCCTTACCCTTACCCTTACCCTTACCCTTACCCTTACCCTTACCCTTGCTTTTACCCTTAAGCTTACCCTTACCCTTACCCTTACACTTACCCTTACCCTTACCCTTACCCTTACCCTTACCCTTACCCTAACCCTTACATTTACCCTTGCTTTTACCCTTAGGCTTACCCTTACCTTTACCCTTACCCTTACCCTTACCCTTACCCTTACCCTTACCCTTACCCTTACCCTTGCTTTTACCCTTAAGCTTACCCTTACCCTTACCCTTACCCTTACCCTTACCCTTACCCTTACCCTTACCCTTGCTTTTACCCTTAAGCTTACCCTTACCCTTACCCTTACCCTTACCCTCACCCTTACCCTTACCCTTACCCTTGCTTTTACCCTTAAGCTTACCCTTACCCTTACCCTTACCCTTAACCTTACCCTTACCCTTACCCTTACCCTTACCCTTGCTTTTACCCTTAAGCTTACTCTTACCCTTACCCTTACCCTTACCCTTACCCTTACCCTTACCCTTACCCTTACCCTTACCCTTACCCTTACCCTTACCCTTGCTTTTACCCTTAGGCTTACCCTTACCTTTACCCTTACCCTTACCCTTACCCTTACCCTTACCCTCGCTTTAACCCTTAAGCTTACCCTTACCCTCACCCTTACCCTTACCCTTACCCTTGCTTTTACCCTTAAGCTTACCCTTACCCTTACCCTTACCCTTACCCTTACCCTTGTTTTACCCTTAGGCTTACCCTTACCCTTACCCTTACCCTTACCCTTGCTTTTACCCTTAAGCTTACCCTTACCCTTACCCTTACCCTTACCCTTACCCTTACCCTTACCCTTACCCTTACCTTTACCCTTACCCTTGCTTTTACCCTTAGGCGCACCCTAACCTTTACCCTTACCCTTACCCTTACCCTTACCCTTACCCTGACCCTTACCCTTACCCTTACCCTTACCCTTACCCTTGCTTTTACCCTTAAGCTTACCCTTACCCTTACCCTTACCCTTACCCTTACCCTTACCCTTACCCTTACCCTTGCTTTTACCCTTAAGCTTACCCTTACCCTTACCCTTACCCTCACCCTTACCCTTACCCTTACCCTTGCCTATACCCTTAAGCTTACCCTTAACTTACCCTTACCCTTACCCTTACCCTTACCCTTACCCTTTCCCTTACCCTTACCCTTACCCTTACCCTTGCTTTTACCCTTAGGCTTACCCTTACCTTTACCCTTACCCTTACCCTTACCCTTACCCTTGCTTTTACCCTCAAGCTTACCCTTACCCTTACCCTTACCCTTACCCTAACCCTTACCCTTGCTTTTACCCTTGAGCTTACCCTTACCCTTACCCTTACCCTTACCCTTACCCTTACCCTTACCCTTACCCTTACCCTTGCTTTTACCCTTAAGCTTACCCTTACCCTTACCCTTACCCTTACCCTTACCCTTACCCTTACCCTTACCCTTACCCTTACCCTTACCCTTGCTTTTACCCTTAAGCTTACCCTTACCCTTACCCTTACCCTTACCCTTACCCTTACCCTTACCCTTACCCTTACCCTTGCTTTTACCCTAAGGCTTACCCTTACCTTTACCCTTACCCTTACCTTTACCCTTGCTTTTACCCTTAAGCTTACACTTACCCTTACCCTTACCCTTACCCTTACCCTTACCCTTGCTTTTACCCTTAAGCTTACCCTTACCTTTACCCTTACCCTTACCCTAACCCTTACCCTTACCTTTACCCTTACCCTTTCCCTTGCTTTTACCCTTACCCTTACCCTTGCTTTTACCCTTAGGCTTACCCTTACCCTTACCCTTACCCTTACCCTTACCCTTACCCTTACCCTTGCTTTTACCCTCAAGCTTACCCTTACCCTTACCCTTACCCTTACCCTTACCCTTACCCTTACCCTTACCCTTACCCTCGCTTTTACCCTTAAGCTTACCCTTACCCTTACCCTTACCCTTACCCTTACCCTTACCCTTACCCTTACCCTTACCCTTACCCTTACCTTTACCCTTACCCTTACCCTTACCCTTGCTTTTACCCTTAAGCTTACCCTTACCCTTACCCTTACCCTTACCCTTACCCTCACCCTTACCCTTACCCTTACCCTTACCCTTACCCTTACCCTTACCCTTACCCTTACCCTTGCTTTCACCCTTAAGCTTACCCTTACCCTTACCCTTACCCTTACCCTTACCCTTACCCTTACCCTTACCCTTACCCTTACCATTACCCATACCCTTGCTTTTACCCTTAGGCTTACCCTTACCTTTACCCTTACCCTTACCCTTACCCTTACCCTTACCCTTACCCTTGCTTTTACCCTTAAGCTTACCCTTACCCTTACCCTTACCCTTACCCTTGCTTTTACCCTTAAGCTTACCCTTACCCTTACCCTTACCCTTACCCTTACCCTTGCTTTTACCCTTAGGCTTACCCTTACCCTTACCCTTACCCTTACCCTTACCCTTACCCTTACCCTTACCCTTACCCTTACCCTTACCCTTACCCTTACCCTTACCCTTACCCTTACCCTCACCCTTGCTTTTACCCTTAAGCTTACCCTTACCCTTACCCTTACCCTTACCCTTACCCTTACCCTTACCCTTACCCTTACCCTTACCCTTACCCTTACCCTTACCCTTACCCTTACCCTTACCCTTACCCTTACCCTTACCCTTACCCTTACCCTTGCTTTTACCCTTAGGCTTACCCTTACCTTTACCCTTACCCTTACCCTTACCCTTACCCTTACCCTTACCCTTACCCTTACCCTTGCTTTTACCCTTAAGCTTACCCTTACCCTTACCCTTACCCTTACCCTTGCTTTTACCCTTAAGCTTACCCTTACCCTTACCCTTACCCTTACCCTTACCCTTACCCTTACCCTTACCCTTACCCTTACCCTTACCCTTACCCTTACCCTTACCCTTGCTTTTACCCTTAAGCTTACCCTTACCCTTACCCTTACCCTTACCCTTACCCTTACCCTTACCCTTGCTTTTACCCTTAAGCTTACCCTTACCCTTACCCTTACCCTTACCCTTACCCTTACCCTTACCCTTACCCTTACCCTTACCCTTACCCTTACCCTTACCCTTGCTTTTACCCTTAGGCTTACCCTTACCTTTACCCTTACCCTTACCCTTACCCTTACCCTTACCCTTACCCTTGCTTTTACCCTTAAGCTTACCCTTACCCTTACCCTTACCCTTACCCTTACCCTTACCCTTGCTTTTACCCTTAAGCTTACCCTTACCCTTACCCTTACCCTTACCCTTACCCTTGCTTTTACCCTTAGGCTTACCCTTACCCTTACCCTTACCCTTACCCTTGCTTTTACCCTTAAGCTTACCCTTACACTTACCCTTACCCTTACCCTTACCCTTACCCTTACCCTTACCCTTACCCTTACCCTTACCCTTACCCTTACCCTTACCCTTGCTTTTACCCTTAGGCTTACCCTTACCTTTACACTTACCCTTACCCTTACCCTTACCCTTACCCTTACCCTTACCCTTACCCTTACCCTTACCCTTACCCTTGCTTTTACCCTTAAGCTTACCCTTACCCTTACCCTTACCCTTACCCTTACCCTTACCCTTACCCTTGCTTTTACCCTTAAGCTTACCCTTACCCTTACCCTTACCCTTACCCTTACCCTACCCCTTACCCTTACCCTAACCCTTGCTTATACCCTTAAGCTTACCCTTACCCTTACCCTTACCCTTACCCTTACCCTTACCCTTACCCTTGCTTTTACCCTTAGGCTTACCCTTACCTTTACCCTTACCCTTACCCTTACCCTTACCCTTACCCTTACCCTTGCTTTTACCCTTAAGCTTACCCTTACCCTTACCCTTACCCTTACCCTTACCCTAACCCTTACCCTTGCTTTTACCCTTTAGCTTACCCTTACCCTTACCCTTACCCTTACCCTTACCCTTACCCTTACCCTTACCCTTACCCTTACCCTTACCCTTACCCTTGCTTTTACCCTTAAGCTTACCCTTACCCTTACCCTTACCCTTACCCTCACCCTTACCCTTACCCTTACCCTTACCCTTGCTTTTACCCTTAAGCTTACCCTTACCCTTACCCTTACCCTTACCCTTACCCTTGCTTTTACCCTTAGGCTTACCCTTACCTTTACCCTTACCCTTACCCATACCCTTACCCTTACCCTTACCCTTACCCTTACCCTTGCTTTTACCCTTAAGCTTTCCCTTACCCTTACCCTTACCCTTACCCTTACCCTTACCCTTACCCTTACCCTTGCTTTTACCCTTAAGCTTACCCTTACCCTTACCCTTACCCTTACCCTTACCCTTGCTTATACCCTTAGGCTTACCCTTACCCTTACCCTTACCCTTAACCTTGCTTTTACCCTTAAGCTTACCCTTACCCTTACCCTTACTCTTACCCTTACCCTTACCCTTACCCTTACCCTTACCCTTACCCTTACCCTTACCCTTACCCTTACCCTTACCCTTACCCTTGCTTTTACCCTTAGGCTTACCCTTACCTTTACCCTTACCCTAACCCTTACCCTTACCCTTACCCTTACCCTTACCCTTGCTTTTACCCTTAAGCTTACCCTTACCCTTACCCTTACCCTTACCCTTACCCTTACCCTTGCTTTTACCCTTAAGCTTACCCTTACCCTTACCCTTACCCTTACCCTTACCCTTACCCTTACCCTTACCCTTACCCTTACCCTTACCCTTACCCTTACCCTTACCCTTACCCTTACACTTACCCTTACCCTTGCTTTTACCCTTAAGCTTACCCTTACCCTTACCCTTACCCTTACCCTTACCCTAACCCTTACCCTTGCTTTTACCCTTAAGCTTACCCTTACCCTTAACCTTACCCTTACCCTTACCCTTACCCTTACCTTTACCCTTACCCTTACCCTTACCCTTACCCTTACCCTTACCCTTACCCTTACCCTTACCCTTACCCTTGCTTTTACCCTTAAGCTTACCCTCACCCTTACCCTTACCCTTACCCTTACCCTTACCCTTGCTTTTACCCTTAAGCTTACCCTTATTCTTACCCTTACCCTTACCCTTACCCTTACCCTTACCCTTGCTTTTACCCTTAGGCTTACCCATACCTTTACCCTTACCCTTACCCTTACCCTTACCCTTACCCTTACCCTTACCCTTGCTTTTACCCTTAAGCTTACCCTTACCCTTACCCTTACCCTTACCCTTACCCTTACCCTTACCCTTGCTTTTACCCTTAAGCTTACCCTTACCCTTACCATTACCCTTACCCTTACCCTTGCTTTTACCCTTAGGCTTACCCTTACCCTTACCCTTACTCTTACCCTTACCCTTACCCTTACCCTTACCCTTACCCTTACCCTTGCCCTTGCTTTTACCCTTAGGCTTACCCTTACCTTTACCCTTACCCTAACCCTTACCCTTACCCTTACCCTTACCCTTACCCTTACCCTTACCCTTACCCTTACCCTTACCCTTACCCTTACCCTTGCTTTTACCCTTAAGCTTACCCTTACCCTTACCCTTACCCTTACCCTTACCCTTACCCTTACCCTTACCCTTACCCTTACCCTTACCCTTACCCTTACCCTTGCTTTTACCCTTAAGCTTACCCTTACCCTTACCCTTACCCTTACCCTTACCCTTACCCTTACCCTTATCCTTGCTTTTACCCTTAGGCTTACCCTTACCTTTACCCTTACCCTTACCCTTACCCTTACCCTTACCCTTGCTTTTACCCTTAAGCTTACCCTTGCTTTTACCCTTAAGCTTACCCTTACCCTTACCCTTACTCTTACCCTTGCTTTTACCCTTAAGCTTACCCTTACCCTTACCCTTACCCTTACCCTTAAGCTTTCCCTTACCCTTACCCTTACCCTTACCCTTACCCTTACCCTTACCCTTACCCTTACCCTTACCCTTACCCTTACCCTTACCCTTACCCTTACCCTTATCCTTGCTTTTACCCTTAAGCTTACCCTTACCCTTACCCTTACCCTTACCCTTAAGCTTACCCTTACCCTTACCCTTACCCTTACCCTCACCCTTACCCTTACCCTTGCTTTTACCCTTAAGCTTACCCTTACCCTTACCCTTACCCTTACCCTTAAGCTTACCCTTACCCTTACCCTTACCCTTACCCTTACCCTTACCCTTGCTTTTACCCTTAAGCTTACCCTTACCCCTACCCTTACCCTTACCCTTAAGCTTACCCTTACCCTTACCCTTACCCTTACCCTTACCCTTACCCTTACCCTTACCCTTACCCTTACCCTTACCCTTACCCTTGCTTTTACCCTTAAGCTTACCCTTACCCTTACCCTTACCCTTACCCTTACCCTTACCCTTGCTTTTACCCTTAAGCTTACCCTTACCCTTACCCTTACCCTTACCCTTAAGCTTACCCTTACCCTTACCCTTACCCTTACCCTTACCCTTACCCTTACCCTTACCCTTACCCTTACCCTTACCCTTACCCTTGCTTTTACCCTTAAGCTTACCCTTACCCTTACCCTTAACCTTACCCTTACCCTTACCCTTACCCTTACCCTTACCCTTGCTTTTACCCTTAGGCTTACCCTTACCTTTACCCTTACCCTTACCCTTACCCTTACCCTTACCCTTACCCTTACCCTTACCCTTACCCTTACCCTTACCTTTACCCTTACCCTTGCTTTTACCCTTAAGCTTACCCTTACCCTTACCCTTACCCTTACCCTTACTCTTGCTTTTACCCTTAAGCTTACCCTTACCCTTACCCTTACCCTTACCCTTACCCTTGCTTTTACCCTTAGGCTTACTCTTTCCCTTTCCCTTACCCTTACCCTTGCTTTTACCCTTAAGCTTACCCTTACCCTTACCCTTACCCTTACCCTTACCCTTACCCTTACCCTTACCCTTACCCTTACCCTTACCCTTACCCTAACCCTTACCCTTACCCTTACCCTTACCCTAACCCTTACCCTTACCTTTACCCTTACCCTTACCCTTGCTTTTACCCTTAGGCTTACCCTTACCTTTACCCTTACCCTTACCCTTACCCTTACCCTTACCCTTGCTTTTACCCTTAAGCTTACCCTTACCCTTACCCTTACCCTTACCCTCACCCTTACCCTTACCCTAACCCTTACCCTTGCTTTTACCCTTAAGCTTACCCTTACCCTTACCCTTACCCTTACCCTTACCCTTACCCTTACCCTTACCCTTGCTTTTACCCTTAAGCTTACCCTTACCCTTACCCTTACCCTTACCCTTACCCTAACCCTTACCCTTGCTTTTACCCTTTAGCTTACCCTTACCCTTACCCTTACCCTTACCCTTACCCTTACCCTTACCCTTACCCTTACCCTTACCCTTACCCTTACCCTTGCTTTTACCCTTAAGCTTACCCTTACCCTTACCCTTACCCTTACCCTCACCCTTACCCTTACCCTTACCCTTACCCTTGCTTTTACCCTTAAGCTTACCCTTACCCTTACCCTTACCCTTACCCTTACCCTTGCTTTTACCCTTAGGCTTACCCTTACCTTTACCCTTACCCTTACCCATACCCTTACCCTTACCCTTACCCTTACCCTTACCCTTGCTTTTACCCTTAAGCTTTCCCTTACCCTTACCCTTACCCTTACCCTTACCCTTACCCTTACCCTTACCCTTGCTTTTACCCTTAAGCTTACCCTTACCCTTACCCTTACCCTTACCCTTACCCTTGCTTATACCCTTAGGCTTACCCTTACCCTTACCCTTACCCTTAACCTTGCTTTTACCCTTAAGCTTACCCTTACCCTTACCCTTACTCTTACCCTTACCCTTACCCTTACCCTTACCCTTACCCTTACCCTTACCCTTACCCTTACCCTTACCCTTACCCTTGCTTTTACCCTTAGGCTTACCCTTACCTTTACCCTTACCCTAACCCTTACCCTTACCCTTACCCTTACCCTTACCCTTGCTTTTACCCTTAAGCTTACCCTTACCCTTACCCTTACCCTTACCCTTACCCTTACCCTTGCTTTTACCCTTAAGCTTACCCTTACCCTTACCCTTACCCTTACCCTTACCCTTACCCTTACCCTTACCCTTACCCTTACCCTTACCCTTACCCTTACCCTTACCCTTACCCTTACACTTACCCTTACCCTTGCTTTTACCCTTAAGCTTACCCTTACCCTTACCCTTACCCTTACCCTTACCCTAACCCTTACCCTTGCTTTTACCCTTAAGCTTACCCTTACCCTTAACCTTACCCTTACCCTTACCCTTACCCTTACCTTTACCCTTACCCTTACCCTTACCCTTACCCTTACCCTTACCCTTACCCTTACCCTTACCCTTACCCTTGCTTTTACCCTTAAGCTTACCCTTACCCTTACCCTTACCCTTACCCTTACCCTTACCCTTGCTTTTACCCTTAAGCTTACCCTTATTCTTACCCTTACCCTTACCCTTACCCTTACCCTTACCCTTGCTTTTACCCTTAGGCTTACCCTTACCTTTACCCTTACCCTTACCCTTACCCTTACCCTTACCCTTACCCTTACCCTTGATTTTACCCTTAAGCTTACCCTTACCCTTACCCTTACCCTTACCCTTACCCTTACCCTTACCCTTACCCTTGCTTTTACCCTTAAGCTTACCCTTACCCTTACCATTACCCTTACCCTTACCCTTGCTTTTACCCTTAGGCTTACCCTTACCCTTACCCTTACTCTTACCCTTACCCTTACCCTTACCCTTACCCTTACCCTTACCCTTGCCCTTGCTTTTACCCTTAGGCTTACCCTTACCTTTACCCTTACCCTAACCCTTACCCTTACCCTTACCCTTACCCTTACCCTTACTCTTACCCTTACCCTTACCCTTACCCTTACCCTTGCTTTTACCCTTAAGCTTACCCTTACCCTTACCCTTACCCTTACCCTTACCCTTACCCTTACCCTTACCCTTACCCTTACCCTTACCCTTACCCTTACCCTTGCTTTTACCCTTAAGCTTACCCTTACCCTTACCCTTACCCTTACCCTTACCCTTACCCTTACCCTTACCCTTATCCTTGCTTTTACCCTTAGGCTTACCCTTACCTTTACCCTTACCCTTACCCTTACCCTTACCCTTACCCTTGCTTTTACCCTTAAGCTTACCCTTGCTTTTACCCTTAAGCTTACCCTTACCCTTACCCTTACTCTTACCCTTGCTTTTACCCTTAAGCTTACCCTTACCCTTACCCTTACCCTTACCCTTAAGCTTTCCCTTACCCTTACCCTTACCCTTACCCTTACCCTTACCCTTACCCTTACCCTTACCCTTACCCTTACCCTTACCCTTACCCTTACCCTTACCCTTATCCTTGCTTTTACCCTTAAGCTTACCCTTACCCTTACCCTTACCCTTACCCTTAAGCTTACCCTTACCCTTACCCTTACCCTTACCCTCACCCTTACCCTTACCCTTGCTTTTACCCTTAAGCTTACCCTTACCCTTACCCTTACCCTTACCCTTAAGCTTACCCTTACCCTTACCCTTACCCTTACCCTTACCCTTACCCTTGCTTTTACCCTTAAGCTTACCCTTACCCCTACCCTTACCCTTACCCTTAAGCTTACCCTTACCCTTACCCTTACCCTTACCCTTACCCTTACCCTTACCCTTACCCTTACCCTTACCCTTACCCTTACCCTTACCCTTGCTTTTACCCTTAAGCTTACCCTTACCCTTACCCTTACCCTTACCCTTACCCTTACCCTTGCTTTTACCCTTAAGCTTACCCTTACCCTTACCCTTACCCTTACCCTTAAGCTTACCCTTACCCTTACCCTTACCCTTACCCTTACCCTTACCCTTACCCTTACCCTTACCCTTACCCTTACCCTTACCCTTGCTTTTACCCTTAAGCTTACCCTTACCCTTACCCTTAACCTTACCCTTACCCTTACCCTTACCCTTACCCTTACCCTTGCTTTTACCCTTAGGCTTACCCTTACCTTTACCCTTACCCTTACCCTTACCCTTACCCTTACCCTTACCCTTACCCTTACCCTTACCCTTAACCTTACCTTTACCCTTACCCTTGCTTTTACCCTTAAGCTTACCCTTACCCTTACCCTTACCCTTACCCTTACTCTTGCTTTTACCCTTAAGCTTACCCTTACCCTTACCCTTACCCTTACCCTTACCCTTGCTTTTACCCTTAGGCTTACCCTTTCCCTTTCCCTTACCCTTACCCTTGCTTTTACCCTTAAGCTTACCCTTACCCTTACCCTTACCCTTACCCTTACCCTTACCCTTACCCTTACCCTTAGCCTTACCCTTACCCTTACCCTAACCCTTACCCTTACCCTTACCCTTACCCTAACCCTTACCCTTACCTTTACCCTTACCCTTACCCTTGCTTTTACCCTTAGGCTTACCCTTACCTTTACCCTTACCCTTACCCTTACCCTTACCCTTACCCTTGCTTTTACCCTTAAGCTTACCCTTACCCTTACCCTTACCCTTACCCTCACCCTTACCCTTACCCTAACCCTTACCCTTGCTTTTACCCTTAAGCTTACCCTTACCCTTACCCTTACCCTTACCCTTACCCTTACCCTTACCCTCACCCTTGCTTTTACCCTTTAGCTTACCCTTACCCTTACCCTTACCCTTACCCTTACCCTTACCCTTGCTTTTACCCTTAAGCTTACCCTTACCCTTACCCTTACCCTTACCCTTACCCTTACCCTTACCCTTGCTTTTACCCTTAAGCTTACCCTTACCCTTACCCTTACCCTTACCCTTAAGCTTACCCTTACCCTTACCCTTACCCTTACTCTTACCCTTACCCTTACCCTTACCCTTACCCTTGCTTTTACCCTTAGGCTTACCCTTACCTTTACCCTTACCCTTACCCTTACCCTTACCCTTACCCTTACCCTTACCCTTACCCTTACCCTAACCCTTACCCTTGCTTTTACCCTTAAGCTAACCCTTACCCTTACCCTTACCCTTACCCTTACCCTTAACCTTACCCTTACCCTTGATTTTACCCTTAAGCTCACCCTTACCCTTACCCTTACCCTTACCCTTACAATTACCCTTACCCTGACCCTTACCCTTGCTTTTACCCTTAAGCTTACCCTTACCCTTACCCTTACCCTTACCCTTAAGCTTACCCTTACCCTTACCCTTACCCTTACCCTTACCCTTACCCTTACCCTTGCTTTTACCCTTAAGCTTACCCTTACCCTTACCCTTACCCTTACCCTTACCCTTGCTTTTACCCTTAATCTTACCCTTACCCTTACCCTTACCCTTACCCTTAAGCTTACCCTTACCCTTACCCTTACCCTTACCCTTACCCTTACCCTTACCCTTGCTTTTACCCTTAAGCTTACCCTTACCCTTACCCTTACCCTTACCCTAACCCTTACCCTTAACCTTACCCTTACCCTTACCCTTACCCTTACCCTTACCCTTGCTTTTACCCTTAGGCTTACCCTTACCTTTACCCTTACCATTACCCTTACCCTTACCCTTACCCTTACCCTTACCCTTACCCTTGCTTTTACCCTTAAGCTTACCCTTACCCTTACCCTTACCCTTACCCTTACCCTTACCCTTACCCTTACCCTTACCCTTACCCTTACCCTTGCTTTTACCCTTAAGCTTACCCTTACCCTTACCCTTACCCTTACCCTTACCCTTACCCTTACCCTTACCCTTACCCTTACCCTTACCCTTACCCTTACCCTTACCCTTGCTTTTACCCTTAAGCTTACCCTTACCCTTACCCTTACTCTTACCCTTACCCTTACCCTTACCCTTACCCTTGCTTTTACCCTTAAGCTTACCCTTACCCTTACCTTTACCCTTACCCTTACCCTTACCCTTACCCTTACCCTTACCCTTACCCTTACCCTTACCCTTACCCTTACCCTTACCCTTACCCTTGCTTTTACCCTTAGGCTTACCCTTACCTTTAGCCTTACCCTTACCCTTACCCTTACCCTTACCCTTACCCTTACCCTTGCTTTTACCCTTAAGCTTACCCTTACCCTTACCCTTACCCTTACCCTTACCCTTACCCTTACCCTTGCTTTTACCCTTAGGCTTACCCTTACCTTTACCCTTACCCTTACCCTTACCCTTACCCTTGCTTTTACCCTCAAGCTTACCCTTACCCTTACCCTTACCCTTACCCTAACCCTTACCCTTGCTTTTACCCTTGAGCTTACCCTTACCCTTACCCTTACCCTTACCCTTACCCTTACCCTTACCCTTACCCTTACCCTTGCTTTTACCCTTAAGCTTACCCTTACCCTTACCCTTACCCTTACCCTTACCCTTACCCTTACCCTTACCCTTACCCTTACCCTTACCCTTGCTTTTACCCTTAAGCTTACCCTTACCCTTACCCTTACCCTTACCCTTACCCTTACCCTTACCCTTACCCTTACCCTTGCTTTTACCCTAAGGCTTACCCTTACCTTTACCCTTACCCTTACCTTTACCCTTGCTTTTACCCTTAAGCTTACACTTACCCTTACCCTTACCCTTACCCTTACCCTTGCTTTTACCCTTAAGCTTACCCTTACCTTTACCCTTACCCTTACCCTAACCCTTACCCTTACCCTTACCCTTACCCTTTCCCTTGCTTTTACCCTTACCCTTACCCTTGCTTTTACCCTTAGGCTTACCCTTACCCTTACCCTTACCCTTACCCTTACCCTTACCCTTACCCTTGCTTTTACCCTCAAGCTTACCCTTACCCTTACCCTTACCCTTACCCTTACCCTTACCCTTACCCTTACCCTCGCTTTTACCCTTAAGCTTACCCTTACCCTTACCCTTACCCTTACCCTTACCCTTAACCTTACCCTTACCCTTACCCTTACCCTTACCCTTACCTTTACCCTTACCCTTACCCTTACCCTTGCTTTTACCCTTAAGCTTACCCTTACCCTTACCCTTACCCTTACCCTTACCCTCACCCTTACCCTTACCCTTACCCTTACCCTTACCCTTACCCTTACCCTTACCCTTACCCTTGCTTTCACCCTTAAGCTTACCCTTACCCTTACCCTTACCCTTACCCTTACCCTTACCCTTACCCTTACCCTTACCCTTACCCTTACCCTTACCCTTACCCTTACCCTTACCCATACCCTTGCTTTTACCCTTAGGCTTACCCTTACCTTTACCCTTACCCTTACCCTTACCCTTACCCTTACCCTTACCCTTGCTTTTACCCTTAAGCTTACCCTTACCCTTACCCTTACCCTTACCCTTGCTTTTACCCTTAAGCTTACCCTTACCCTTACCCTTACCCTTACCCTTACCCTTGCTTTTACCCTTAGGCTTACCCTTACCCTTACCCTTACCCTTACCCTTACCCTTACCCTTACCCTTACCCTTACCCTTACCCTTACCCTTACCCTTACCCTTACCCTTACCCTTACCCTCACCCTTGCTTTTATCCTTAAGCTTACCCTTACCCTTACCCTTACCCTTACCCTTACCCTTACCCTTACCCTTACCCTTACCCTTACCCTTACCCTTACCCTTACCCTTACCCTTACCCTTACCCTTACCCTTGCTTTTACCCTTAGGCTTACCCTTACCTTTACCCTTACCCTTACCCTTACCCTTACCCTTACCCTTACCCTTACCCTTACCCTTGCTTTTACCCTTAAGCTTACCCTTACCCTTACCCTTACCCTTACCCTTGCTTTTACCCTTAAGCTTACCCTTACCCTTACCCTTACCCTTACCCTTACCCTTATCCTTACCCTTACCCTTACCCTTACCCTTACCCTTACCCTTGCTTTTACCCTTAAGCTTACCCTTACCCTTACCCTTACCCTTACCCTTACCCTTACCCTTACCCTTGCTTTTACCCTTAAGCTTACCCTTACCCTTACCCTTACCCTTACCCTTACCCTTACCCTTACCCTTACCCTTACCCTTACCCTTACCCTTACCCTTACCCTTACCCTTACCCTTACCCTTGCTTTTACCCTTAGGCTTACCCTTACCTTTACCCTTACCCTTACCCTTACCCTTACCCTTACCCTTACCCTTGCTTTTACCCTTAAGCTTACCCTTACCCTTACCCTTACCCTTACCCTTACCCTTACCCTTGCTTTTACCCTTAAGCTTACCCTTACCCTTACCCTTACCCTTACCCTTACCCTTGCTTTTACCCTTAGGCTTACCCTTACCCTTACCCTTACCCTTACCCTTGCTTTTACCCTTAAGCTTACCCTTACACTTACCCTTACCCTTACCCTTACCCTTACCCTTACCCTTACCCTTACCCTTACCCTTACCCTTACCCTTACCCTTACCCTTACCCTTACCCTTGCTTTTACCCTTAGGCTTACCCTTACCTTTACACTTACCCTTACCCTTACCCTTACCCTTACCCTTACCCTTACCCTTACCCTTACCCTTACCCTTACCCTTGCTTTTACCCTTAAGCTTACCCTTACCCTTACCCTTACCCTTACCCTTACCCTTACCCTTACCCTTGCTTTTACCCTTAAGCTTACCCTTACCCTTACCCTTACCCTTACCCTTACCCTACCCCTTACCCTTACCCTAACCCTTGCTTATACCCTTAAGCTTACCCTTACCCTTACCCTTACCCTTACCCTTACCCTTACCCTTACCCTTGCTTTTACCCTTAGGCTTACCCTTACCTTTACCCTTACCCTTACCCTTACCCTTACCCTTACCCTTACCCTTGCTTTTACCCTTAAGCTTACCCTTACCCTTACCCTTACCCTTACCCTTACCCTAACCCTTACCCTTGCTTTTACCCTTTAGCTTACCCTTACGCTTACCCTTACCCTTACCCTTACCCTTACCCTTACCCTTACCCTTACCCTTACCCTTACCCTTACCCTTGCTTTTACCCTTAAGCTTACCCTTACCCTTACCCTTACCCTTACCCTCACCCTTACCCTTACCCTTACCCTTACCCTTGCTTTTACCCTTAAGCTTACCCTTACCCTTACCCTTACCCTTACCCTTACCCTTGCTTTTACCCTTAGGCTTACCCTTACCTTTACCCTTACCCTTACCCATACCCTTACCCTTACCCTTACCCTTACCCTTACCCTTGCTTTTACCCTTAAGCTTTCCCTTACCCTTACCCTTACCCTTACCCTTACCCTTACCCTTACCCTTACCCTTGCTTTTACCCTTAAGCTTACCCTTACCCTTACCCTTACCCTTACCCTTACCCTTGCTTATACCCTTAGGCTTACCCTTACCCTTACCCTTACCCTTAACCTTGCTTTTACCCTTAAGCTTACCCTTACCCTTACCCTTACTCTTACCCTTACCCTTACCCTTACCCTTACCCTTACCCTTACCCTTACCCTTACCCTTGCTTTTACCCTTAGGCTTACCCTTACCTTTACCCTTACCCTAACCCTTACCCTTACCCTTACCCTTACCCTTACCCTTGCTTTTACCCTTAAGCTTACCCTTACCCTTACCCTTACCCTTACCCTTACCCTTACCCTTGCTTTTACCCTTAAGCTTACCCTTACCCTTACCCTTACCCTTACCCTTACCCTTACCCTTACCCTTACCCTTACCCTTACCCTTACCCTTACCCTTACCCTTACCCTTACCCTTACACTTACCCTTACCCTTGCTTTTACCCTTAAGCTTACCCTTACCCTTACCCTTACCCTTACCCTTACCCTAACCCTTACCCTTGCTTTTACCCTTAAGCTTACCCTTACCCTTAACCTTACCCTTACCCTTACCCTTACCCTTACCTTTACCCTTACCCTTACCCTTACCCTTACCCTTACCCTTACCCTTACCCTTACCCTTACCCTTACCCTTGCTTTTACCCTTAAGCTTACCCTTACCCTTACCCTTACCCTTACCCTTACCCTTACCCTTGCTTTTACCCTTAAGCTTACCCTTATTCTTACCCTTACCCTTACCCTTACCCTTACCCTTACCCTTGCTTTTACCCTTAGGCTTACCCTTACCTTTACCCTTACCCTTACCCTTACCCTTACCCTTACCCTTACCCTTACCCTTGCTTTTACCCTTAAGCTTACCCTTACCCTTACCCTTACCCTTACCCTTACCCTTACCCTTACCCTTACCCTTGCTTTTACCCTTAAGCTTACCCTTACCCTTACCATTACCCTTACCCTTACCCTTGCTTTTACCCTTAGGCTTACCCTTACCCTTACCCTTACTCTTACCCTTACCCTTACCCTTACCCTTACCCTTACCCTTACCCTTACCCTTACCCTTACCCTTACCCTTGCCCTTGCTTTTACCCTTAGGCTTACCCTTACCTTTACCCTTACCCTAACCCTTACCCTTACCCTTACCCTTACCCTTACCCTTACCCTTACCCTTACCCTTACCCTTACCCTTACCCTTGCTTTTACCCTTAAGCTTACCCTTACCCTTACCCTTACCCTTACCCTTACCCTTACCCTTACCCTTACCCTTACCCTTACCCTTACCCTTACCCTTACCCTTGCTTTTACCCTTAAGCTTACCCTTACCCTTACCCTTACCCTTACCCTTACCCTTACCCTTACCCTTATCCTTGCTTTTACCCTTAGGCTTACCCTTACCTTTACCCTTACCCTTACCCTTACCCTTACCCTTACCCTTGCTTTTACCCTTAAGCTTACCCTTGCTTTTACCCTTAAGCTTACCCTTACCCTTACCCTTACTCTTACCCTTGCTTTTACCCTTAAGCTTACCCTTACCCTTACCCTTACCCTTACCCTTAAGCTTTCCCTTACCCTTACCCTTACCCTTACCCTTACCCTTACCCTTACCCTTACCCTTACCCTTACCCTTACCCTTACCCTTACCCTTACCCTTACCCTTATCCTTGCTTTTACCCTTAAGCTTACCCTTACCCTTACCCTTACCCTTACCCTTAAGCTTACCCTTACCCTTACCCTTACCCTTACCCTCACCCTTACCCTTACCCTTGCTTTTACCCTTAAGCTTACCCTTACCCTTACCCTTACCCTTACCCTTAAGCTTACCCTTACCCTTACCCTTACCCTTACCCTTACCCTTACCCTTGCTTTTACCCTTAAGCTTACCCTTACCCCTACCCTTACCCTTACCCTTAAGCTTACCCTTACCCTTACCCTTACCCTTACCCTTACCCTTACCCTTACCCTTACCCTTACCCTTACCCTTACCCTTACCCTTGCTTTTACCCTTAAGCTTACCCTTACCCTTACCCTTACCCTTACCCTTACCCTTACCCTTGCTTTTACCCTTAAGCTTACCCTTACCCTTACCCTTACCCTTACCCTTAAGCTTACCCTTACCCTTACCCTTACCCTTACCCTTACCCTTACCCTTACCCTTACCCTTACCCTTACCCTTACCCTTACCCTTGCTTTTACCCTTAAGCTTACCCTTACCCTTACCCTTAACCTTACCCTTACCCTTACCCTTACCCTTACCCTTACCCTTGCTTTTACCCTTAGGCTTACCCTTACCTTTACCCTTACCCTTACCCTTACCCTTACCCTTACCCTTACCCTTACCCTTACCCTTACCCTTACCCTTACCTTTACCCTTACCCTTGCTTTTACCCTTAAGCTTACCCTTACCCTTACCCTTACCCTTACCCTTACTCTTGCTTTTACCCTTGAGCTTACCCTTACCCTTACCCTTACCCTTACCCTTACCCTTGCTTTTACCCTTAGGCTTACCCTTTCCCTTTCCCTTACCCTTACCCTTGCTTTTACCCTTAAGCTTACCCTTACCCTTACCCTTACCCTTACCCTTACCCTTACCCTTACCCTTACCCTTACCCTTACCCTTACCCTAACCCTTACCCTCACCCTTACCCTTACCCTAACCCTTACCCTTACCTTTACCCTTACCCTTACCCTTGCTTTTACCCTTAGGCTTACCCTTACCTTTACCCTTACCCTTACCCTTACCCTTACCCTTACCCTTGCTTTTACCCTTAAGCTTACCCTTACCCTTACCCTTACCCTTACCCTCACCCTTACCCTTACCCTAACCCTTACCCTTGCTTTTACCCTTAAGCTTACCCTTACCCTTACCCTTACCCTTACCCTTACCCTTACCCTTACCCTCACCCTTGCTTTTACCCTTTAGCTTACCCTTACCCTTACCCTTACCCTTACCCTTACCCTTACCCTTGCTTTTACCCTTAAGCTTACCCTTACCCTTACCCTTACCCTTACCCTTACCCTTACCCTTACCCTTGCTTTTACCCTTAAGCTTACCCTTACCCTTACCCTTACCCTTACCCTTAAGCTTACCCTTACCCTTACCCTTACCCTTACTCTTACCCTTACCCTTACCCTTACCCTTACCCTTGCTTTTACCCTTAGGCTTACCCTTACCTTTACCCTTACCCTTACCCTTACCCTTACCCTTACCCTTACCCTTACCCTTACCCTAACCCTTACCCTTGCTTTTACCCTTAAGCTAACCCTTACCCTTACCCTTACCCTTACCCTTACCCTTAACCTTACCCTTACCCTTGATTTTACCCTTAAGCTCACCCTTACCCTTACCCTTACCCTTACCCTTACAATTACCCTTACCCTGACCCTTACCCTTGCTTTTACCCTTAAGCTTACCCTTACCCTTACCCTTACCCTTACCCTTAAGCTTACCCTTACCCTTACCCTTACCCTTACCCTTACCCTTACCCTTACCCTTGCTTTTACCCTTAAGCTTACCCTTACCCTTACCCTTACCCTTACCCTTACCCTTGCTTTTACCCTTAATCTTACCCTTACCCTTACCCTTACCCTTACCCTTAAGCTTACCCTTACCCTTACCCTTACCCTTACCCTTACCCTTACCCTTACCCTTGCTTTTACCCTTAAGCTTACCCTTACCCTTACCCTTACCCTTACCCTAACCCTTACCCTTAACCTTACCCTTACCCTTACCCTTACCCTTACCCTTACCCTTGCTTTTACCCTTAGGCTTACCCTTACCTTTACCCTTACCATCACCCTTACCCTTACCCTTACCCTTACCCTTACCCTTACCCTTGCTTTTACCCTTAAGCTTACCCTTACCCTTACCCTTACCCTTACCCTTACCCTTACCCTTACCCTTACCCTTACCCATACCCTTACCCTTACCCTTACCCTTACCCTTGCTTTTACCCTTAAGCTTACCCTTACCCTTACCCTTACCCTTACCCTTACCCTTACCCTTACCCTTACCCTTACCCTTACCCTTACCCTTACCCTTACCCTTGTTTTTACCCTTAAGCTTACCCTTACCCTTACCCTTACTCTTACCCTTACCCTTACCCTTACCCTTGCTTTTACCCTTAAGCTTACCCTTACCCTTACCTTTACCCTTACCCTTACCCTTACCCTTACCCTTACCCTTACCCTTACCCTTACCCTTACCCTTACCCTTACCCTTACCCTTGCTTTTACCCTTAGGCTTACCCTTACCTTTAGCCTTACCCTTACCCTTACCCTTACCCTTACCCTTACCCTTACCCTTGCTTTTACCCTTAAGCTTACCCTTACCCTTACCCTTACCCTTACCCTTACCCTTACCCTTACCCTTACCCTTACCCTTGCTTTTACCCTTAAGCTTACCCTTACCCTTACCCTTACCCTTACACTTACCCTTACTTTTACCCTTAGGCTTACCCTTACCCTTACCCTTACCCTTACCCTTAAGCTTACCCTTACCCTTACCCTTACCCTTACCCTTACCCTTACCCTTACCCTTACCCTTACCCTTACCCTTACCCTTACCCTTACCCTTACCCTTGCTTTTACCCTTAAGCTTACCCTTACCCTTACCCTTACCCTTACCCTTACCCTTACCCTTACCCTTACCCTTACCCTTACCCTTACCCTTACCCTTACCCTTACCCTTACCCTTGCTTTTACCCTTAAGCTTACCCTTACCCTTACCCTTACCCTTACCCTTACCCTTACCCTTACCCTTGCTTTTACCCTTAAGCTTACCCTTACCCTTACCCTTACCCTTACCCTTACCCTTGCTTTTACCCTTAGGCTTACCCTTACCCTTACCCTTACCCTTGCTTTTACCCTTAAGCTTACCCTTACCCTTACCCTTACCCTTACCCTTACCCTTACCCTTACCCTTACCCTTACCCTTACCCTTACCCTTACCCTTACCCTTACCCTTACCCTTACCCTTACCCTTACCCTTACCCTTACCCTTGCTTTTACCCTTAGGCTTAACCTTACCTTTGCCCTTACCCTTACCCTTACCCTTACCCTTACCCTTACCCTTACCCTTACCCTTACCCTTACCCTTACCCTTACCCTTGCTTTTACCCTTAAGCTTACCCTTACCCTTACCCTTACCCTTACCCTTACCCTTACCCTTACCCTTACCCTTGCTTTTACCCTTAAGCTTACCCTTACCCTTACCCTTACCCTTACCCTCACCCTTACCCTTACCCTTACCCTTGCTTATACCCTTAAGCTTACCCTTACCCTTACCCTTACCCTTACCCTTACCCTTACCCTTACCCTTACCCTTACCCTTACCCTTACCCTTACCCTTACCCTTGCTTTTACCCTTAGGCTTACCCTTACCTTTACCCTTACCCTTACCCTTACCCTTACCCTTACCCTTACCCTTACCCTTGCTTTTACCCTTAAGCGCACCCTTACCCTTACCCTTACCCTTACCCTTACCCTAACCCTTACCCTTGCTTTTACCCTTAAGCTTACCCTTACCCTTACCCTTACCCTTTCCCTTACCCTTACCCTTACCCTTACCCTTACCCTTACCCTTACCCTTGCTTTTACCCTTAAGCTTACCCTTACCCTTACCCTTACCCTTACCCTTACCCTTACCTTTACCCTTACCCTTACCCTTACCCTTACCCTTACCCTCACCCTTACCCTTACCCTTGCTTTTACCCTTAAGCTTACCCTTACCCTTACCCTTACCCTTACCCTTACCCTTGCTTTTACCCTTAAGCTTACCCTTACCCTTACCCTTAACCTTACCCTTACCCTTGCTTTTACCCTTAGGCTTACCCTTACCCTTACCCTTACCCTTACCCTTGCTTTTACCCTTAAGCTTACCCTTACCCTTACCCTTACTCTTACCCTTACCCTTACCCTTACCCTTACCCTTACCCTTACCCTTACCCTTACCCTTACCCTTACCCTTGCTTTTACCCTTAGGCTTACCCTTACCTTTACCCTTACCCTAACCCTTACCCTTACCCTTACCCTTACCCTTACCCTTGCTTTTACCCTTAAGCTTACCCTTACCCTTACCCTTACCCTTACCCTTACCCTTACCCTTACCCTTACCCTTACCCTTACCCTTGCTTTTACCCTTAAGCTTACCCTTACCCTTACCCTTACCCTTACCCTTACCCTTACCCTTACCCTTACCCTTACCCTTACCCTTACCCTTGCTTTTACCCTTAAGCTTACCCTTACCCTTACCCTTACCCTTACCCTTACCCTTACCCTTACCCTTACCCTTACCCTTACCCTTACCCTTGCTTTTACCCTTAGGCTTACCCTTACCTTTACCCTTACCCTTACCCTTACCCTTACCCTTGCTTTTACCCTTAAGCTTACCCTTACCCTTACCCTTACCCTTAAGCTTACCCTTACCCTTACCCTTACCCTTACACTTACCCTTACCCTTACCCTTACCCTTTCCCTTACCCTTACCCTTGCTTTTACCCTTAAGCTTACCCTTACCCTTACCCTTACCCTTACCCTCACCCTTGCTTTTACCCTTAAGCTTACCCTTACCCTTACCCTTACCCTTAAGCTTACCCTTACCCTTACCCTTACCCTTACCCTTACCCTTACCCTTACCCTTACCCTTACCCTTACCCTTACCCTTACCCTTACCCTTACCCTTACCCTTACCCTTGCTTTTACCCTTAAGCTTACCCTTACCCTTACCCTTACCCTTACCCTTAAGCTTACCCTTACCCTTACCCTTACCCTTACCCTTACCCTTAACCTTACCCTTGCTTTTACCCTTAAGCTTACCCTTACCCTTACCCTTACCCTTACCCTTAAGCTTACCCTTACCCTTACCCTTACCCTTACCCTTACCCTTGCTTTTACCCTTAAGCTTACCCTTACCCTTACCCTTACCCTTACCCTTAAGCTTACCCTTACCCTTACCCTTACCCTTACCCTTACCCTTACCCTTACCCTTACCCTTGCTTTTACCCTTAAGCTTACCCTTACCCTTACCCTTACCCTTACCCTTGCTTTTACGCTAAAGCTTACCCTTACCCTTACCCTTACCCTTACCCTTAAGCTTACCCTTACCCTTACCCTTACCCTTACCCTTACCCTTACCCTTACCCTTACCCTTACCCTTACCCTTGCTTTTACCCTTAAGCTTACCCTTACCCTTACCCTTACCCTTACCCTTACCCTTACTCTTACCCTTACCCTTGCTTTTACCCTTAGGCTTACCCTTACCTTTACCCTTACCCTTACCCTTACCCTTACCCTTACCCTTGCTTTTACCCTTAAGCTTACCCTTACCCTTACCCTTACCCTTACCCTTACCCTTACCCTTGCTTTTACCCTTAAGCTTACCCTTACCCTTACCCTTACCCTTACCCTTACCCTTACCCTTACCCTTGCTTTTACCCTTAGGCTTACCCTTACCCTTACCCTTACCCTTACCCTTGCTTTTACCCTTAAGCTTACCCTTACCCTTACCCTTACCCTTACCCTTACCCTTACCCTTACCCTTACCCTAACCCTTACCCTTACCCTTACCCTTACCCTTACCCTTACCCTTACCCTTACCCTTACCCTTACCCTTACCCTTACCCTTACCCTTACCCTTACCCTTGCTTTTACCCTTAGGCTTACCCTTACCTTTACCCTTACCCTTACCCTTACCCTTACCCTTACCCTTGCTTTTACCCTTAAGCTTACCCTTACCCTTACCCTTACTCTTACCATTACCCTTACCCTTACCCTTACCCTTACCCTTGCTTTTACCCTTAAGCTTACCCTTACCCTTACCCTTACCCTTACCCTTACCCTTACCCTTACCCTTACCCTTACCCTCACCCTTGCTTTTACCCTTAAGCTTACCCTTACCCTTACCCTTACCCTTACCCTTACCCTTACCCTTACCCTTGCTTTTACCCTTAAGCTTACCCTTACCCTTACCCTTACCCTTACCCTTACCCTTGCTTTTACCCTTAGGCTTACCCTTACCCTTACCCTTGCTTTTACCCTTAAGCTTACCCTTACCCTTACCCTTACCCTTACTCTTACCCTTACCCTTACCCTTACCCTTACCCTTGCTTTTACCCTTAGGCTTACCCTTACCTTTACCCTTACCCTTACCCTTACTCTTACCCTTACCCTTACCCTTACCCTTACCCTTACCCTTACCCTTACCCTTACCCTTACCCTTACCCTTGCTTTTACCCTTAAGCTTACCCTTACCCTTACCCTTACCCTTACCCTTACCCTTACCCTTACCCTTACCCTTACCCTTACCCCTACCCTTACCCTTACCCTTACCCTTGCTTTCACCCTTAAGCTCACCCTTACCCTAACCCTTACCCTTACCCTTACCCTTACCCTTACTCTTACCCTTACCCTTGCTTTTACCCTTAAGCTTACCCTTACCCTTACCCTTACCCTTACCCTTGAGCTTACCCTTACCCTTACCCTTACCCTTACCCTTACCCTTACCCTTGCTTTTACCCTTAAGCTTACCCTTACCCTCACCCTTACCCTTACCTTTACCCTTGCTTTTACCCTTAAGCTTACCCTTACCCTTACCCTTACCCTCACCCTTAAGCTTACCCTTACCCTTACCCTTACCCTTACCCTTACCCTTACCCTTACCCTTGCTTTTACCCTTAAGCTTACCCTTACCCTTACCCTTACCCTTACCCTTACCCTTACCCTTACCCTTACCCTTACCCTTACCCTTGCTTTTACCCTTAGGCTTACCCTTACCTTTACCCTTACCATTACCCTTACCCTTACCCTTACCCTTACCCTTACCCTTACCCTTACCCTTACCCTTACCCCTGCTTTTACCCTTAAGCTTACCCTTACCCTTACCCTTACCCTTACCCTTACCCTTACCCTTACCCTTACCCTTACCCTTACCCTTACCCTTACCCTTACCCTTACCCTTACCCTTACCCTTGCTTTTACCCTTAAGCTTACCCTTACCCTTACCCTTACCCTTACCCTTACCCTTACCCTTGCTTTTACCCTTAAGCTTACCCTTACCCTTACTCTTACCCCTACCCTTACCCTTACCCTTACCCTTACCCTTACCCTTACCCTTACCCTTACCCTTGCTTTTACCCTTAGGCTTACCCTCACCTTTACCCTTACCCTTACCCTTACCCTTGCTTTTACCCTTAAGCTTACCCTTACCCTTACCCTTACCCTTACCCTTAGCCTTACCCTTACCCTTGCTTTTACCCATAAGCTTACCCTTACCCTTACCCTTACCCTTACCCTTACCCTTGCTTTTACCCTTAGGCTTACCCTTACCCTTACCCTTACCCTTACCCTTAAGCTTACCCTTACCCTTACCCTTACCCTTACCCTTACCCTTACCCTTACCCTTACCCTTACCCTTACCCTTACCCTTACCCTTACCCTTACCCTTACCCTTACCCTTACCCTTACCCTTGCTTTTACCCTTAAGCTTACCCTTACCCTTACCCTTACCCTTACCCTTACCCTTACCCTTACCCTTACCCTTACCCTTACCCTTATCCTTACCCTTACTTAGGGTAAGGGTAAGGGTAAGCTTAAGGGTAAAAGCAAGGGTAAAGGTAAGGGTTAGGGTAAGGGTAAGGGTAAGGGTAAGGGTAAGCTTAAGGGTAAGGGTAAGGGTAAGGGTAAGGGTAAGGGTAAGCTTAAGGGTAAAAGTAAGGGTAATGGTAAGGGTAAGGGTAAGGGTAAGGGTAAGCTTAAGGGTAAGGGTAAGGGTAAGGGTAAGCTTAAGGGTAAAAGCAAGGGTAAGGTTAAGGGTAAGGGTAAGGGTAAGGGTAAGGGTAAGGGTAAGGGTAAGCTTAAGGGTAAGGGTAAGGGTAAGGGTAAGGGTAAGGGTAAGCTTAAGGGTAAAAGCAAGGGTAAGGGTAAGGGTAAGGGTAAGGGTAAGGGTAAGGGTAAGTGTAAGGGTAAGGGTAAGGGTAAGGGTAAGGATAAGCTTAAGGGTAAGGGTAAGGGTAAGGGTAAGCTTAAGGGTAAAAGCAAGGGTAAGGGTAAGGGTAAGGGTAAGGGTAAGGGTAAGGGTAAGCTTAAGGGTAAAAGCAAGGGTAAGGGTAAGGGTAAGGGTAAGGGTAAGGGTAAGGGTAAGGGTAAGGGTAAGGGTAAGGGTAAGGGTAAGGGTAAGGGTAATCTTAAGTGTAAGGGTAAGGGTAAGGGTAAGCTTAAGGGTAAAAGCAAGGGTAAGGGTAAGGGTAAGGGTAAGGGTAAAGGTAAGGGTAAGCCTAAGGGTAAAAGCAAGGGTAAGGGTAAGGGTAAGGGTAGGGGTAAGGGTAAGGGTAAGGGTAAGGGTAAGGGTAAGGGTAAGGGTAAGGGTAAGGGTAAGCTTAAGGGTAAAAGCAAGGGTAAGGGTAAGGGTAAGGGTAAGGGTAAGGGTAAGGGTAAGCTTAAGGGTAAAAGCAAGGGTAAGGGTAAGGGTAAGGGTAAGGGTAAGGGTAAGGGTAAGGGTAAGGGTAAGGGTAAGGGTAAGCTTAAGGGTAAAAGCAAGGGTAAGGGTAAGGGTAAGGGTAAGGGTAAGGGTTAGGGTAAGGTTAAACTTAAGGGTAAGCCTAAGGGTAAAAGCAAGGGTAAGGGTAAGGGTAAGGGTAAGGGTAAGGGTAAGGGTAAGGGTAAGGGTGAGGGTAAGGGTAAGGGTAAGGGTAAGGGTAAGGGTAAGGGTAAGGGTAAGGGTAAGGGTAAGAGTAAGGGTAAGGGTAAGGGTAAGCTTGAGGGTAAAAGCAAGGGTAAGGGTAAGGGTAAGGGTAAGGGTAAGCCTAAGGGTAAAAGCAAGGGTAAGGGTAAGGTTAAGGGTAAGGGTAAGGGTAAGCTTAAGGGTAAAAGCAAGGGTAAGGGTAAGGGTAAGGGTAAGGGTAAGGGTAAGCTTAAGGGTAAAAGCAAGGGTAAGGGTAAGGGTGAGGGTAAGGGTAAGGGTTAGGGTAAGGGTAAAGGTAAGGGTAAGCCTAAGAGTAAAAGCAAGGGTAAGGGTAAGGGTAAGGGTTTGGGTAAGGGTAAGGGTAAGGGTAAGGGTAAGCTTAAGGGTAAAAGCAAGGGTAAGGATAAGGGTAAGGGTAAGGGTAAGGGTAAGGGTAAGGGTAAGGGTAAGGGTAAGGGTAAGCTTAAGGGTAAAAGCAAGGGTAAGGGTAAGGGTAAGGGTAAGGGTAAGGGTAAGCTTACCCTTACCCTTACCCTTACCCTTACACTTACCCTTGCTTTTACCCTTAGGCTTACCCTTTCCCTTACCCTTACCCTTACCCTTAAGCTTACCCTTACCCTTACCCTTACCCTTACCCTTACCCTTACCCTTACCCTTGCTTTTACCCTTAAGCTTACCCTTACCCTTACCCTTACCCTTACCCTTACCCTTACCCTTACCCTTACCCTTACCCTTACCCTTACCCTTGCTTTGACCCTTAGGCTTACCCTTACCTTTACCCTTACCCTTACCCTCACCCTTACCCTTACCCTTACCCTTACCCTTACCCTTACCCTTGCTTTTACCCTTAAGCTTACCCTTACCCTTACCCTTACCCTTACCCTTACCCTTACCCTTACCCTTGCTTTTACCCTTAAGCTTACCCTTACCCTTACCCTTACCCTTACCCTTACCCTTGCTTTTACCCTTAGGCTTACCCTTACCCTTACCCTTACCCTTACCCTTGCTTTTACCCTTAAGCTTACCCTTACCCTTACCCTTACCCTTACCCTTACCCTTACCCTTACCCTTACCCTTACCCTTACCCTTACCCTTACCCTTACCCTTACCCTTACCCTTACCCTTGCTTTTACCCTTAGGCTTAACCTTACCTTTACCCTTACCCTTACCCTTACCCTTACCCTTACCCTTACCCTTACCCTTACCCTTACCCTTACCCTTACCCTTACCCTTACCCTCACCCTTGCTTTTATCCTTAAGCTTACCCTTACCCTTACCCTTACCCTTACCCTTACCCTTACCCTTACCCTTACCCTTACACTTGCTTTTACCCTTAAGCTTACCCTTACCCTTACCCTTACCCTTACCCTCACCCTTACCCTTACCCTTACCCTTGCTTATACCCTTAAGCTTACCCTTACCCTTACCCTTACCCTTACCCTTACCCTTACCCTTACCCTTACCCTTACCCTTACCCTTACCCTTACCCTTACCCTTACCCTTGCTTTTACCCTTAGGCTTACCCTTACCTTTACCCTTACCCTTACCCTTACCCTTACCCTTACCCTTACCCTTGCTTTTACCCTTAAGCTTACCCTTACCCTTACCCTTACCCTTACCCTTACCCTAACCCTTACCCTTACCCTAACCCTTACCCTTGCTTTTACCCTTAAGCTTACCCTTACCCTTACCCTTACCCTTACCCTTACCCTTACCCTTACCCTTACCCTTACCCTTACCCTTACCCTTACCCTTACCCTTACCCTTACCCTTGCTTTTACCCTTAAGCTTACCCTTACCCTTACCCTTACCCTTACCCTTACCCTTACCCTTACCCTTACCCTTATCCTTACCCTTGCTTTTACCCTTAAGCTTACCCTTACCCTTACCCTTACCCTTACCCTTACCCATACCCTTACCCTTACCCTTACCCTTGCTTTTACTCTTAGGCTTACCCTTACCTTTACCCTTACCCTTACCCTTACCCTTACCCTCACCCTTACCCTTACCCTTGCTTTTACCCTTAAGCTTACCCTTACCCTTACCCTTACCCTTACCCTTACCCTTGCTTTTACCCTTAAGCTTACCCTTACCCTTACCCTTAACCTCACCCTTACCCTTGCTTTTACACTTAGGCTTACCCTTACCCTTACCCTTACCCTTACCCTTGCTTTTACCCTTAAGCTTACCCTTACCCTTACCCTTACTCTTACCCTTACCCTTACCCTTACCCTTACCCTTACCCTTACCCTTACCCTTACCCTTACCCTTACCCTTGCTTTTACCCTTAGGCTTACCCTTACCTTTACCCTTACCCTAAACCTTACCCTTACCCTTACCCTTACCCTTACCCTTGCTTTTACCCTTAAGCTTACCCTTACCCTTACCCTTAACCTTACCCTTACCCTTACCCTTACCCTTACCCTTACCCTTACCCTTGCTTTTACCCTTAAGCTTACCCTTACCCTTACCCTTACCCTTACCCTTACCCTTACCCTTACCCTTACCCTTACCCTTACCCTTACCCTTACCCTTACCCTTGCATTTACCCTTAAGCTTACCCTTACCCTTACCCTTACCCTTACCCTTACCCTTACCCTTACCCTTACCCTTACCCTTACCCTTACCCTCACCCTTGCTTTTACCCTTAGGCTTACCCTTACCTTTACCCTTACCCTTACCCTTACCCTTACCCTTACCCTTGCTTTTACCCTTAAGCTTACCCTTACCCTTACCCTTACCCTTAAGCTTACCCTTACCCTTACCCTTACCCTTACCCTTACCCTTACCCTTACCCTTACCCTTACCCTTACCCTTACCCTTACCCTTACCCTTACCCTTACCCTTACCCTTACCCTTACCCTTACCCTTGCTTTTACCCTTAAGCTTACCCTTACCCTTACCCTTACCCTTACCCTTACCCTTACCCTTACCCTTACCCTTGCTTTTACCCTTAAGCTTACCCTTACCCTTACCCTTACCCTTAAGCTTACCCTTACCCTTACCCTTACCCTTACCCTTACCCTTACCCTTACCCTTACCCTTACCCTTACCCTTACCCTTACCCTTACCCTTACCCTTGCTTTTACCCTTAAGCTTACCCTTACCCTTACCCTTACCCTTATCCTTAAGCTTACCCTTACCCTTACCCTTACCCTTAACCTTACCCTTGCTTTTACCCTTAAGCTTACCCTTACCCTTACCCTTACCCTTACCCTCAAGCTTACCCTTACCCTTACCCTTACCCTTACTCTTACCCTTGCTTTTACCCTTAAGCTTACCCTTACCCTTACCCTTACCCTTACCCTTAAGCTTACCCTTACCCTTACCCTTACCCTTACCCTTACCCTTACCCTTACCCTTACCCTTACCCTTACCCTTACCCTTGCTTTTACCCTTAAGCTTACCCTTACCCTTACCCTAAGTAAGAGTAAGGGTAAGGGTAAGGGTAAGGGTAAGGGTAAGGGTAAGGGTAAGGGTAAGGGTAAGGGTAAGGGTAAGGGTAAGGGTAAGGGTAAGGGTAAGGGTAAGGGTAAGGGTAAGGGTAAGCTTAAGGGTAAAAGCAAGGGTAAGGGTAAGGGTAAAGGTAAGGGTAAGGGTAAGGGTAAGGGTAAGGGTAAGGGTAAGGGTAAGGGTAAGAGTAAGGGTAAGCTTAAGGGTAAGGGTAAGGGTAAGGGTAAGCCTGAGGGTAAAAGCAAGGGTAAGGGTAAGGGTAAGGGTAAGGGTAAGGGTAAGCTTAAGGGTAAAAGCAAGGGTAAGGGTAAGGCTAAGGGTAAGGGTAAGGGTAAGGGTAAGGGTAAGCTTAAGGGTAAAAGCAAGGGTAAGGGTAAGGGTAAGGGTAAGGGTAAGGGTAAGGGTAAGGGTAAGGGTAAAGGTGAGGGTAAGCCTAAGGGTAAAAGCAAGGGTAAGGGTAAGGGTAAGGGTAAGGGTAAGGGTAAGGGTGAGGGTAGGGGTAAGAGTAAGGGTAAGGGTAAGCTTAAGGGTAAAAGCAAGGGTAAGGGTAAGGGTAAGGGTAAGGGTAAGGGTAAGGGTAAGCTTAAGGGTAAAAGCAAGGGTAAGGGTAAGGGTAAGGGTAAGGGTAAGGGTAAGGGTAAGGGTAAGGGTAAGGGTAAGGGTAAGGGTAAGGGTAAGGGTAAGGGTAAGGGTAAGGGTAAGGGTAAGGGTAAGCTTAAGGGTAAAAGCAAGGGTAAGGGTAAGGGTAAGGGTAAGGGTAAGGGTAAGGGTAATGGTAAGGGTAAAGGTAAGGGTAAGCCTAAAGGTAAAAGCAAGGGTAAGGGTAAGGGTAAGGGTAAGGGTAAGGGTAAGGGTAAGGGTAAGGGTAAGGGTAAGGGTAAGGGTAAGGGTAAGCTTAAGGGTAAAAGCAAGGGTAAGGGTAAGGGTAAGGGTAAGGGTAAGGGTAAGGGTAAGGGTAAGCTTAAGGGTAAGGGTAAGGGTAAGGGTAAGCTTAAGGGTAAAAGCAAGGGTAAGGGTAAGGGTAAGGGTAAGGGTAAGGGTAAGGGTAAGCTTAAGGGTAAAAGCAAGGGTAAGGGTAAGGGTAAGGGTAAGGGTAAGGGTAAGGGTAAGGGTAAGGGTAAGGGTAAGCTTAAGGGTAAGGGTAAGGGTAAGGGTAAGGGTAAGCTTAAGGGTAAAAGCAAGGGTAAGGGTAAGAGTAAGGGTAAGGGTAAGGGTAAGGGTAAGGGTAAGGGTAAGGGTAAGGGTAAGGGTGAGCTTAAGGGTAAAAGCAAGGGTAAGGGAAAGGGTAAGGGTAAGGGTAAGGGTAAGGGTAAGGGTAAGGGTAAGGGTAAGCTTAAGGGTAAAAGCAAGGGTAAGGGTAAGGGTAAGGGTAAGGGTAAGGGTAAGGGTAAGGGTAAGGGTAAGGGTAAAGGTAAGGGTAAGCCTAAGGGTAAAAGCAAGGGTAAGGGTAAGGGTAAGGGTAAGGGTAAGAGTAAGGGTAAGGGTAAGGGTAAGGGTAAGCTTAAGGGTAAAAGCAAGGGTAAGGGTAAGGGTAAGGGTAAGGGTAAGCCTAAGGGTAAAAGCAAGGGTAAGGGGAAGGGTAAGGGTAAGGGTAAGGGTAAGCTTAAGGGTAAAAGCAAGGGTAAGGGTAAGGGTAAGGGTAAGGGTAAGGGTAAGGGTAAGGGTAAGGGTAAGCTTAAGGGTAAAAGCAAGGGTGAGGGTAAGGGTAAGGGTAAGGGTAAGGGTAAGGGTAAGGGTAAGGTTAAGGGTAAGGGTAAGGGTAAGGGTAAGGGTAAGGGTAAGCTTAAGGGTAAAAGCAAGGGTAAGGGTAAGGGTAAGGGTAAGGGTAAGGGTAAGGGTAAGGGTAAGGGTAAGGGTAAGGGTAAGGGTAAGGGTAAGGGTAAGGGTAAGGGTAAGGGTAAGGGTAAGCTTAAGGGTAAAAGCAAGGGTAAGGGTAAGGGTAAGGGTAAGGGTAAGGGTAAAGGTAAGGGTAAGCCTAAGGGTAAAAGCAAGGGTAAGGGTAAGGGTAAGGGTAAGGGTAAGGGTAAGGGTAAGGGTAAGGGTAAGGGTAAGGGTAAGGGTAAGGGTAAGGGTAAGGGTAAGGGTAAGGGTAAGGGTAAGCTTAAGGGTAAAAGCAAGGGTAAGGGTGAGGGTAAGGGTAAGGGTAAGCCTAAGGGTAAAAGCAAGGGTAAGGGTTAGGGTAAGGGTAAGGGTAAGGGTAAGCTTAAGGGTAAAAGCAAGGGTAAGGGCAAGGGTAAGGGTAAGGGTAAGGGTAAGGGTAAGGGTAAGCTTAAGGGTAAAAGCAAGGGTAAGGGTAAGGGTAAGGGTAAGGGTAAGGGTAAGGGTAAGGGTAAAGGTAAGGGTAAGCCTAAGGGTAAAAGCAAGGGTAAGGGTAAGGGTAAGGGTAAGGGTAAGGGTGAGGGTGAGGGTAAGGGTAACCTTAAGGGTAAAAGCAAGGGTAAGGGTAAGGGTAAGGGTAAGGGTAAGGGTAAGGGTAAGAGTAAGGGTAAGGGTAAGGGTAAGGGTAAGGGTAAGGGTAAGGGTAAGGGTAAGCTTAAGGGTAAGGGTAAGGGTAAGGGTAAGGGTAAGCTTAAGGGTAAAAGCAAGGGTAAGGGTAAGGGTAAAGGTAAGGGTAAGCTTAAGGGTAAAAGCAAGGGTAAGGGTAAGGGTAAGGGTAAGGGTAAGGGTAAGGGTAAGGGTAAGGGTAAGGGTAAGCTTAAGGGTAAGGGTAAGGGTAAGGGTAAGGGTAAGCTTAAGGGTAAAAGCAAGGGTAAGGGTAAGGGTAAGGGTAAGGGTAAGGGTAAGGGTAAGCTTAAGGGTAAGGGTAAGGGTAAGGGTAAGCTTAAGGGTAAAAGCAAGGGTAAGGTTAAGGGTAAGGGTAAGGGTAAGGGTAAGGGTAAGGGTAAGCTTAAGGGTAAGGGTAAGGGTAAGGGTAAGGGTAAGCTTAAGGGTAAAAGCAAGGGTAAGGGTAAGGGTAAGGGTAAGGGTAAGGGTAAGGGTAAGGGTAAGGGTAAGGGTAAGCTTAAGGGTAAGGGTAAGGGTAAGGGTAAGCTTAAGGGTAAAAGCAAGGGTAAGGGTAAGGGTAAGGGTAAGGGTAAGGGTAAGGGTAAGGGTAAGGGTAAGGGTAAGGGTAAGGGTAAGGGTAAGGGTAAGGGTAAGGGTAAGGGTAAGGGTAAGCTTAAGGGTAAAAGCAAGGGTAAGGGTAAGGGTAAGGGTAAGGGTAAGGGTAAAGGTAAGGGTAAGCCTAAGGGTAAAAGCAAGGGTAAGGGTAAGGGTAAGGGTAAGGGTAAGGGTAAGGGTAAGGGTAAGTGTAAGGGTAAGGGTAAGGGTAAGGGTAAGGGTAAGGGTAAGGGTAAGGGTAAGCTTAAGGGTAAAAGCAAGGGTAAGGGTGAGGGTAAGGGTAAGGGTAAGCCTAAGGGTAAAAGCAAGGGTAAGGGTTAGGGTAAGGGTAAGGGTAAGGGTAAGCTTAAGGGTAAAAGCAAGGGTAAGGGCAAGTGTAAGGGTAAGGGTAAGGGTAAGGGTAAGGGTAAGCTTAAGGGTAAAAGCAAGGGTAAGGGTAAGGGTAAGGGTAAGGGTAAGGGTAAGGGTAAGGGTAAAGGTAAGGGTAAGCCTAAGGGTAAAAGCAAGGGTAAGGGTAAGGGTAAGGGTAAGGGTAAGGGTGAGGGTGAGGGTAAGGGTAACCTTAAGGGTAAAAGCAAGGGTAAGGGTAAGGGTAAGGGTAAGGGTAAGGGTAAGGGTAAGAGTAAGGGTAAGGGTAAGGGTAAGGGTAAGGGTAAGGGTAAGGGTAAGGGTAAGCTTAAGGGTAAGGGTAAGGGTAAGGGTAAGGGTAAGCTTAAGGGTAAAAGCAAGGGTAAGGGTAAGGGTAAAGGTAAGGGTAAGCTTAAGGGTAAAAGCAAGGGTAAGGGTAAGGGTAAGGGTAAGGGTAAGGGTAAGGGTAAGGGTAAGGGTAAGGGTAAGCTTAAGGGTAAGGGTAAGGGTAAGGGTAAGGGTAAGCTTAAGGGTAAAAGCAAGGGTAAGGGTAAGGGTAAGGGTAAGGGTAAGGGTAAGGGTAAGCTTAAGGGTAAGGGTAAGGGTAAGGGTAAGCTTAAGGGTAAAAGCAAGGGTAAGGTTAAGGGTAAGGGTAAGGGTAAGGGTAAGGGTAAGGGTAAGCTTAAGGGTAAGGGTAAGGGTAAGGGTAAGGGTAAGCTTAAGGGTAAAAGCAAGGGTAAGGGTAAGGGTAAGGGTAAGGGTAAGGGTAAGGGTAAGGGTAAGGGTAAGGGTAAGGGTAAGCTTAAGGGTAAGGGTAAGGGTAAGGGTAAGCTTAAGGGTAAAAGCAAGGGTAAGGGTAAGGGTAAGGGTAAGGGTAAGGGTAAGGGTAAGCTTAGGGGTAAAAGCAAGGGTAAGGGTAAGGGTAAGGGTAAGGGTAAGGGTAAGGGTAAGGGTAAGGGTAAGGGTAAGGGTAAGGGTAAGGGTAAGGGTAAGGGTAAGGGTAAGGGTAAGGGTAAGGGTAAGCTTAAGGGTAAGGGTAAGGGTAAGGGTAAGCTTAAGGGTAAAAGCAAGTGTAAGGGTAAGGGTAAGGGTAAGGGTAAGGGTAAAGGTAAGGGTAAGCTTAAGGGTAAAAGCAAGGGTAAGGGTAAGGGTAAGGGTAAGGGTAAGGGTAAGGGTAAGGGTAAGGGTAAGCTTAAGGGTAAAAGCAAGGGTAAGGGTAAGGGTAAGGGTAAGGGTAAGGGTAAGGGTAAGGGTAAGGGTAAGGGTAAGCTTAAGGGTAAAAGCAAGGGTAAGGGTAAGGGTAAGGGTAAGGGTAAGGGTAAGGGTAAGGGTAAGGGTAAGGGTAAGGGTAAGGGTAAGGGTAAGGGTAAGCTTAAGGGTAAGGGTAAGCTTAAGGGTAAAAGCAAGGGTAAGGGTAAGGGTAAGGGTAAGGGTAAGGGTAAAGGTAAGGGTAAGCCTAAGGGTAAAAGCAAGGGTAAGGGTAAGGGTAAGGGTAAGGGTAAGGGTAAGGGTAAGGGTAAGGGTAAGGGTAAGGGTAAGGGTAAGGGTAAGGGTAAGGGTAAGGGTAAGGGTAAGGGTAAGGGTAAGGGTAAGGGTAAGGGTAAGGGTAAGGGTAAGGGTAAGGGTAAGGGTAAGGGTAAGCTTAAGGGTAAAAGCAAGGGTAAGGGTAAGGGTAAGGGTAAGGGTAAGGGTAAGGGTAAGGGTAAGGGTAAGGGTAAGGGTAAGAGTAAGGGTAAGGGTAAGGGTAAGCTTAAGGGTAAAAGCAAGGGTAAGGGTAAGGGTAAGGGTAAGGGTAAGCCTAAGGGTAAAAGCAAGGGTAAGGGTAAGGTTAAGGGTAAGGGTAATGGTAAGCTTAAGGGTAAAAGCAAGGGTAAGGGTAAGGGTAAGGGTAAGGGTAAGGGTAAGCTTAAGGGTAAAAGCAAGGGTAAGGGTAAGGGTGAGGGTAAGGGTAAGGGTAAGGGTAAGGGTAAAGGTAAGGGTAAGCCTAAGAGTAAAAGCAAGGGTAAGGGTAAGGGTAAGGGTAAGGGTAAGGGTAAGGGTAAGGGTAAGGGTAAGGGTAAGTGTAAGCTTAAGGGTAAAAGCAAGGGTAAGGATAAGGGTAAGGGTAAGGGTAAGGGTAAGGGTAAGGGTAAGGGTAAGGGTAAGGGTAAGGGTAAGGGTAAGGGTAAGCTTAAGGGTAAAAGCAAGGGTAAGGGTAAGGGTGAGGGTAAGGGTAAGGGTAAGGGTAAGGGTAAGGGTAAGGGTAAGGGTAAGCTTAAGAGTAAAAGCAAGGGTAAGGGTTAGGGTAAGGGTAAGGGTAAGGGTAAGCTTAAGGGTAAAAGCAAGGGTAAGGGTAAAGGTAAGGGTAAGGGTAAGGGTAAGGGTAAGGGTAAAGGTAAGGGTAAGCCTAAGGGTAAAAGCAAGGGTAAGGGTAAGGGTAAGGGTAAGGGTAAGGGTAAGGGTAAGGGTAAGGGTAAGGGTAAGGGTAAGGGTAAGGGTAAGGGTAAGGGTAAGGGTAAGGGTAAGGGTAAGCTTAAGGGTATAAGCAAGGGTAAGGGTAAGGGTAAGGGTGAGGGTAAGGGTAAGGGTAAGGGTAAGGGTAAGCTTAAGGGTAAAAGCAAGGGTAAGGGTAAGGGTAAGGGTAAGGGTAAGCTTAAGGGTAAAAGCAAGGGTAAGGGTAAGGGTAAGGGTAAGGGTAAGGGTAAGGGTAAGGGTAAGGGTAAGGGTAAGGGTAAGGGTAAGGGTAAGGGTAAGGGTAAAGGTAAGGTTAAGCCTAAGGGTAAAAGCAAGGGTGAGGGTAAGGGTAAGGGTAAGGGTAAGGGTAAGGGTAAGGGTAAGGGTAAGGGTAAGGGTAAGGGTAAGGGTAAGGGTAAGGGTAAGGGTAAGGGTAAGGGTAAGGGTAAGGGTGAGCTTAAGGGTAAAAGCAAGGGTAAGGGTAAGGGTAAGGGTAAGGGTAAGCCTAAGGGTAAAAGCAAGGGTAAGGGTAAGGGTAAGGGTAAGGGTAAGGGTAAGCTTAAGGGTAAAAGCAAGGGTAAGGGTAAGGGTAAGGGTAAGGGTAAGGGTAAGGGTAAGGGTAAGCTTAAGGGTAAAAGCAAGGGTAAGGGTAAGGGTAAGGGTAAGGGTAAGGGTAAGGGTAAGGGTAAGGGTAAGGGTAAAGGTAAGGGTAAGCCTAAGGGTCAAAGCAAGGGTAAGGGTAAGGGTAAGGGTAAGGGTAAGGGTAAGGGTAAGGGTAAGGGTAAGCTTAAGGGTAAAAGCAAGGGTAAGGGTAAGGGTAAGGGTAAGGGTAAGGGTAAGGGTAAGGGTAAGGGTAAGCTTAAGGGTAAAAGCAAGGGTAAGGGTAAGGGTAAGGGTAAGGGTAAGGGTAAGGGTAAGGGTAAGCCTAAGGGTAAAAGCAAGGGTAAGTGTAAGGGTAAGGGTAAGGTTAAGGGTAAGCTTAAGGGTAAAAGCAAGGGTAAGGGTAAGGGTAAGGGTAAGGGTAAGGGTAAGGGTAAGGGTAAGCTTAAGGGTAAAAGCAAGGGTAAGGGTAAGGGTAAGGGTAAGGGTAAGGGTAAGGGTAAGGGTAAGGGTAAGGGTAAGGCTAAAGGTAAGGGTAAGCCTAAGGGTAAAAGCAAGGGTAAGGGTAAGGGTAAGGGTAAGGGTAAGGGTAAGGGTAAGGGTAAGGGTAAGGGTAAGGGTAAGGGTAAGGGTAAAGGTAAGGGTAAGGGTAAGCTTAAGGGTAAAAGCAAGGGTAAGGGTAAGGGTAAGGGTAAGAGTAAGGGTAAGGGTAAGGGTAAGCTTAAGGGTAAAAGCAAGGGTAAGGGTAAGGGTAAGGGTAAGGGTAAGGGTAAGGGTAAGGGTAAGGGTAAGGGTAAGGGTAAAGGTAAGGGTAAGGGTAAGCTTAAGGGTAAAAGCAAGGGTAAGGGTAAGGGTAAGGGTAAGGGTAAGGGTAAGGGTAAGGGTAAGGGTAAGGGTAAGGGTAAGCTTAAGGGTAAAAGCAAGGGTAAGGGTAAGGGTAGGGGTAAGGGTAAGGGTAAGGGTAATGGTAAGGGTAAAGGTAAGGGTAAGCCTAAGGGTAAAAGCAAGGGTAAGGGTAAGGGTAAGGGTAAGGGTAAGGGTAAGGTTAAGGGTAAGGGTTAGGGTAAGGGTAAGGGTAAGGGTAAGCTTAAGGGTAAAAGCAAGGGTAAGGGTAAGGGTAAGGGTAAGGGTAAGGGTAAGCTTAAGGGTAAGGGTAAGGGTAAGGGTAAGGGTAAGCTTAAGGGTAAAAGCAAGGGTAAGGGTGAGGGTAAGGGTAAGGGTAAGGGTAAGCTTAAGGGTAAAAGCAAGGGTAAGGGTAAGGATAAGGGTAAGGGTAAGGGTAAGGGTAAGGGTAAGGGTAAGCTTAAGGGTAAGGGTAAGGGTAAGGGTAAGGGTAAGCTTAAGGGTAAAAGCAAGGGTAAGGGTCAGGGTAAGGGTAAGTGTAAGGGTAAGGGTAAGGGTAAGGGTAAGGGTGAGCTTAAGGGTAAAAGCAAGGGTAAGGGTAAGGTTGAGGGTAAGGGTAAGGGTAAGGGTAAGGGTAAGGGTTAGCTTAAGGGTAAAAGCAAGGGTAAGGGTAAGGGTAAGGGTAAGGGTAAGGGTAAGGGTAAGGGTAAGGGTAAGGGTAAGGGTAAAGGTAAGGGTAAGCCTAAGGGTAAAAGCAAGGGTAAGGGTAAGGGTAAGGGTAAGGGTAAGGGTAAGAGTAAGGGTAAGGGTAAGGGTAAGGGTAAGCTTAAGGGTAAAAGCAAGGGTAAGGGTAAGGGTAAGGGTAAGGGTAAGGGTAAAAGCAAGGGTAAGGGTAAGGGTAAGGGTAAGGGTAAGGGTAAGCTTAAGGGTAAAAGCAAGGGTAAGGGTAAGGGTAAGGGTAAGGGTAAGGGTAAGGGTAAGCTTAAGGGTAAAAGCAAGGGTGAGGGTAAGGGTAAGGGTAAGGGTAAGGGTAAGGGTAAGGGTAAGGGTAAGGGTAAGCTTAAGGGTAAAAGCAAGGGTAAGGGTAAGGGTAAGGGTAAGGGTAAGGGTAAGGGTAAGGGTAAGGGTAAGGGTAAGGGTAAGGGTAAGGTTAAGCTTAAGGGTAAAAGCAAGGGTAAGGGTAAGGGTAAGAGTAAGGGTAAGGGTAAAGTTAAGGGTAAGCCTAAGGGTAAAAGCAAGGGTAAGGGTAAGGGTAAGGGTAAGGGTTAGGGTAAGGGTAAGGGTAAGGGTAAGGGTAAGGGTAAGGGTAAGGGTAAGGGTAAGGGTAAGGGTAAGGGTAAGGGTAAGCTTAAGGGTAAAAGCAAGGGTGAGGGTAAGGGAAAGGGTAAGGGTAAGCCTAAGGGTAAAAGCAAGGGTAAGGGTTAGGGTAAGGGTAAGGGTAAGGGTAAGCTTAAGGGTAAAAGCAAGAGTAAGGGTAAGGGTAAGGGTAAGGGTAAGGGTAAGGGTAAGGGTAAGGGTAAGGGTAAGGGTAAGGGTAAAGGTAAGGGTAAGCCTAAGGGTAAAAGCAAGGGTAAGGGTAAGGGTAAGGGTAAGGGTAAGGGTAAGGTTAAGGGTAAGGGTAAGGGTAAGCTTAAGGGTAAAAGCAAGGGTGAGGGTAAGGGTAAGGGTAAGGGTAAGGGTAAGGGTAAGGGTAAGGGTAAGGGTAAGCTTAAGGGTAAAAGCAAGGGTAAGGGTAAGGGTAAGGGTAAGGGTAAGGGTAAGGGTAAGGGTAAGGGTAAGGGTAAGGGTAAGGGTAAGCCTAAGGGTAAAAGCAAGGGTAAGGGTTAGGGTAAGGGTAAGGGTAAGGGTAAGCTTAAGGGTAAAAGCAAGAGTAAGGGTAAGGGTAAGGGTAAGGGTAAGGGTAAGGGTAAGGGTAAGGGTAAGGGTAAGGGTAAGGGTAAAGGTAAGGGTAAGCCTAAGGGTAAAAGCAAGGGTAAGGGTAAGGGTAAGGGTAAGGGTAAGCTTAAGGGTAAAAGCAAGGGTAAGGGTAAGGGTAAGGGTAAGGGTAAGGGTAAGGGTAAGGGTAAGGGTAAAGGTGAGGGTAAGCCTAAGGGTAAAAGCAAGGGTAAGGGTAAGGGTAAGGGTAAGGGTAAGGGTAAGGGTAAGGGTGAGGGTAGGGGTAAGAGTAAGGGTAAGGGTAAGCTTAAGGGTAAAAGCAAGGGTAAGGGTAAGGGTAAGGGTAAGGGTAAGGGTAAGGGTAAGCTTAAGGGTAAAAGCAAGGGTAAGGGTAAGGGTAAGGGTAAGGGTAAGGGTAAGGGTAAGGGTAAGGGTAAGGGTAAGGGTAAGGGTAAGGGTAAGGGTAAGGGTAAGGGTAAGGGTAAGGGTAAGCTTAAGGGTAAAAGCAAGGGTAAGGGTAAGGGTAAGGGTAAGGGTAAGGGTAAGGGTAATGGTAAGGGTAAAGGTAAGGGTAAGCCTAAAGGTAAAAGCAAGGGTAAGGGTAAGGGTAAGGGTAAGGGTAAGGGTAAGGGTAAGGGTAAGGGTAAGGGTAAGGGTAAGGGTAAGGGTAAGCTTAAGGGTAAAAGCAAGGGTAAGGGTAAGGGTAAGGGTAAGGGTAAGGGTAAGGGTAAGGGTAAGCTTAAGGGTAAGGGTAAGGGTAAGGGTAAGCTCAAGGGTAAAAGCAAGGGTAAGGGTAAGGGTAAGGGTAAGGGTAAGGGTAAGGGTAAGCTTAAGGGTAAAAGCAAGGGTAAGGGTAAGGGTAAGGGTAAGGGTAAGGGTAAGGGTAAGGGTAAGGGTAAGGGTAAGCTTAAGGGTAAGGGTAAGGGTAAGGGTAAGGGTAAGCTTAAGGGTAAAAGCAAGGGTAAGGGTAAGAGTAAGGGTAAGGGTAAGGGTAAGGGTAAGGGTAAGGGTAAGGGTAAGGGTAAGGGTGAGCTTAAGGGTAAAAGCAAGGGTAAGGGAAAGGGTAAGGGTAAGGGTAAGGGTAAGGGTAAGGGTAAGGGTAAGGGTAAGCTTAAGGGTAAAAGCAAGGGTAAGGGTAAGGGTAAGGGTAAGGGTAAGGGTAAGGGTAAGGGTAAGGGTAAGGGTAAAGGTAAGGGTAAGCCTAAGGGTAAAAGCAAGGGTAAGGGTAAGGGTAAGGGTAAGGGTAAGAGTAAGGGTAAGGGTAAGTGTAAGGGTAAGCTTAAGGGTAAAAGCAAGGGTAAGGGTAAGGGTAAGGGTAAGGGTAAGCCTAAGGGTAAAAGCAAGGGTAAGGGGAAGGGTAAGGGTAAGGGTAAGGGTAAGCTTAAGGGTAAAAGCAAGGGTAAGGGTAAGGGTAAGGGTAAGGGTAAGGGTAAGGGTAAGGGTAAGGGTAAGCTTAAGGGTAAAAGCAAGGGTGAGGGTAAGGGTAAGGGTAAGGGTAAGGGTAAGGGTAAGGGTAAGGGTAAGGGTAAGGGTAAGGGTAAGGGTAAGGGTAAGGGTAAGGGTAAGGGTAAGCTTGAGGGTAAAAGCAAGGGTAAGGGTAAGGGTAAGGGTAAGGGTAAGGGTAAGGGTAAGGGTAAGGGTAAGGGTAAGGGTAAGGGTAAGGGTAAGGGTAAGGGTAAGGGTAAGGGTAAGGGTAAGCTTAAGGGTAAAAGCAAGGGTAAGGGTAAGGGTAAGGGTAAGGGTAAGGGTAAAGGTAAGGGTAAGCCTAAGGGTAAAAGCAAGGGTAAGGGTAAGGGTAAGGGTAAGGGTAAGGGTAAGGGTAAGGGTAAGGGTAAGGGTAAGGGTAAGGGTAAGGGTAAGGGTAAGGGTAAGGGTAAGGGTAAGCTTAAGGGTAAAAGCAAGGGTAAGGGTTAGGGTAAGGGTAAGGGTAAGCCTAAGGGTAAAAGCAAGGGTAAGGGTTAGGGTAAGGGTAAGGGTAAGGGTAAGCTTAAGGGTAAAAGCAAGGGTAAGGGCAAGGGTAAGGGTAAGGGTAAGGGTAAGGGTAAGGGTAAGCTTAAGGGTAAAAGCAAGGGTAAGGGTAAGGGTAAGGGTAAGGGTAAGGGTAAGGGTAAGGGTAAAGGTAAGGGTAAGCCTAAGGGTAAAAGCAAGGGTAAGGGTAAGGGTAAGGGTAAGGGTAAGGGTGAGGGTGAGGGTAAGGGTAACCTTAAGGGTAAAAGCAAGGGTAAGGGTAAGGGTAAGGGTAAGGGTAAGGGTAAGGGTAAGAGTAAGGGTAAGGGTAAGGGTAAGGGTAAGGGTAAGGGTAAGGGTAAGCTTAAGGGTAAGGGTAAGGGTAAGGGTAAGGGTAAGCTTAAGGGTAAAAGCAAGGGTAAGGGTAAGGGTAAAGGTAAGGGTAAGCTTAAGGGTAAAAGCAAGGGTAAGGGTAAGGGTAAGGGTAAGGGTAAGGGTAAGGGTAAGGGTAAGGGTAAGGGTAAGCTTAAGGGTAAGGGTAAGGGTAAGGGTAAGGGTAAGCTTAAGGGTAAAAGCAAGGGTAAGGGTAAGGGTAAGGGTAAGGGTAAGGGTAAGGGTAAGCTTAAGGGTAAGGGTAAGGGTAAGGGTAAGCTTAAGGGTAAAAGCAAGGGTAAGGTTAAGGGTAAGGGTAAGGGTAAGGGTAAGGGTAAGGGTAAGCTTAAGGGTAAGGGTAAGGGTAAGGGTAAGGGTAAGCTTAAGGGTAAAAGCAAGGGTAAGGGTAAGGGTAAGGGTAAGGGTAAGGGTAAGGGTAAGGGTAAGGGTAAGGGTAAGCTTAAGGGTAAGGGTAAGGGTAAGGGTAAGCTTAAGGGTAAAAGCAAGGGTGAGGGTAAGGGTAAGGGTAAGGGTAAGGGTAAGGGTAAGGGTAAGGGTAAGGGTAAGGGTAAGGGTAAGGGTAAGGGTAAGGGTAAGGGTAAGGGTAAGCTTAAGGGTAAAAGCAAGGGTAAGGGTAAGGGTAAGGGTAAGGGTAAGGGTAAGGGTAAGGGTAAGGGTAAGGGTAAGGGTAAGGGTAAGGGTAAGGGTAAGGGTAAGGGTAAGGGTAAGGGTAAGCTTAAGGGTAAAAGCAAGGGTAAGGGTAAGGGTAAGGGTAAGGGTAAGGGTAAAGGTAAGGGTAAGCCTAAGGGTAAAAGCAAGGGTAAGGGTAAGGGTAAGGGTAAGGGTAAGGGTAAAGGTAAGGGTAAGGGTAAGGGTAAGGGTAAGGGTAAGGGTAAGGGTAAGGGTAAGGGTAAGGGTAAGCTTAAGGGTAAAAGCAAGGGTAAGGGTGAGGGTAAGGGTAAGGGTAAGCCTAAGGGTAAAAGCAAGGGTAAGGGTTAGGGTAAGGGTAAGGGTAAGGGTAAGCTTAAGGGTAAAAGCAAGGGTAAGGGCAAGTGTAAGGGTAAGGGTAAGGGTAAGGGTAAGGGTAAGCTTAAGGGTAAAAGCAAGGGTAAGGGTAAGGGTAAGGGTAAGGGTAAGGGTAAGGGTAAGGGTAAAGGTAAGGGTAAGCCTAAGGGTAAAAGCAAGGGTAAGGGTAAGGGTAAGGGTAAGGGTAAGGGTGAGGGTGAGGGTAAGGGTAACCTTAAGGGTAAAAGCAAGGGTAAGGGTAAGGGTAAGGGTAAGGGTAAGGGTAAGGGTAAGAGTAAGGGTAAGGGTAAGGGTAAGGGTAAGGGTAAGGGTAAGGGTAAGCTTAAGGGTAAGGGTAAGGGTAAGGGTAAGGGTAAGCTTAAGGGTAAAAGCAAGGGTAAGGGTAAGGGTAAAGGTAAGGGTAAGCTTAAGGGTAAAAGCAAGGGTAAGGGTAAGGGTAAGGGTAAGGGTAAGGGTAAGGGTAAGGGTAAGGGTAAGGGTAAGCTTAAGGGTAAGGGTAAGGGTAAGGGTAAGGGTAAGCTTAAGGGTAAAAGCAAGGGTAAGGGTAAGGGTAAGGGTAAGGGTAAGGGTAAGGGTAAGCTTAAGGGTAAGGGTAAGGGTAAGGGTAAGCTTAAGGGTAAAAGCAAGGGTAAGGTTAAGGGTAAGGGTAAGGGTAAGGGTAAGGGTAAGGGTAAGCTTAAGGGTAAGGGTAAGGGTAAGGGTAAGGGTAAGCTTAAGGGTAAAAGCAAGGGTAAGGGTAAGGGTAAGGGTAAGGGTAAGGGTAAGGGTAAGGGTAAGGGTAAGGGTAAGCTTAAGGGTAAGGGTAAGGGTAAGGGTAAGCTTAAGGGTAAAAGCAAGGGTAAGGGTAAGGGTAAGGGTAAGGGTAAGGGTAAGCTTAGGGGTAAAAGCAAGGGTAAGGGTAAGGGTAAGGGTAAGGGTAAGGGTAAGGGTAAGGGTAAGGGTAAGGGTAAGGGTAAGGGTAAGGGTAAGGGTAAGGGTAAGGGTAAGGGTAAGGGTAAGGGTAAGCTTAAGGGTAAGGGTAAGGGTAAGGGTAAGCTTAAGGGTAAAAGCAAGTGTAAGGGTAAGGGTAAGGGTAAGGGTAAGGGTAAAGGTAAGGGTAAGCTTAAGGGTAAAAGCAAGGGTAAGGGTAAGGGTAAGGGTAAGGGTAAGGGTAAGGGTAAGGGTAAGGGTAAGCTTAAGGGTAAAAGCAAGGGTAAGGGTAAGGGTAAGGGTAAGGGTAAGGGTAAGGGTAAGGGTAAGGGTAAGGGTAAGCTTAAGGGTAAAAGCAAGGGTAAGGGTAAGGGTAAGGGTAAGGGTAAGGGTAAGGGTAAGGGTAAGGGTAAGGGTAAGGGTAAGGGTAAGGGTAAGGGTAAGGGTAAGCTTAAGGGTAAGGGTAAGCTTAAGGGTAAAAGCAAGGGTAAGGGTAAGGGTAAGGGTAAGGGTAAGGGTAAAGGTAAGGGTAAGCCTAAGGGTAAAAGCAAGGGTAAGGGTAAGGGTAAGGGTAAGGGTAAGGGTAAGGGTAAGGGTAAGGGTAAGGGTAAGGGTAAGGGTAAGGGTAAGGGTAAGGGTAAGGGTAAGGGTAAGGGTAAGGGTAAGGGTAAGGGTAAGGGTAAGGGTAAGGGTAAGGGTAAGGGTAAGGGTAAGCTTAAGGGTAAAAGCAAGGGTAAGGGTAAGGGTAAGGGTAAGGGTAAGGGTAAGGGTAAGGGTAAGGGTAAGGGTAAGGGTAAGAGTAAGGGTAAGGGTAAGGGTAAGCTTAAGGGTAAAAGCAAGGGTAAGGGTAAGGGTAAGGGTAAGGGTAAGCCTAAGGGTAAAAGCAAGGGTAAGGGTAAGGTTAAGGGTAAGGGTAATGGTAAGCTTAAGGGTAAAAGCAAGGGTAAGGGTAAGGGTAAGGGTAAGGGTAAGGGTAAGCTTAAGGGTAAAAGCAAGGGTAAGGGTAAGGGTGAGGGTAAGGGTAAGGGTAAGGGTAAGGGTAAAGGTAAGGGTAAGCCTAAGAGTAAAAGCAAGGGTAAGGGTAAGGGTAAGGGTAAGGGTAAGGGTAAGGGTAAGGGTAAGGGTAAGGGTAAGTGTAAGCTTAAGGGTAAAAGCAAGGGTAAGGATAAGGGTAAGGGTAAGGGTAAGGGTAAGGGTAAGGGTAAGGGTAAGGGTAAGGGTAAGGGTAAGGGTAAGCTTAAGGGTAAAAGCAAGGGTAAGGGTAAGGGTGAGGGTAAGGGTAAGGGTAAGGGTAAGGGTAAGGGTAAGGGTAAGGGTAAGCTTAAGAGTAAAAGCAAGGGTAAGGGTTAGGGTAAGGGTAAGGGTAAGGGTAAGCTTAAGGGTAAAAGCAAGGGTAAGGGTAAAGGTAAGGGTAAGGGTAAGGGTAAGGGTAAGGGTAAAGGTAAGGGTAAGCCTAAGGGTAAAAGCAAGGGTAAGGGTAAGGGTAAGGGTAAGGGTAAGGGTAAGGGTAAGGGTAAGGGTAAGGGTAAGGGTAAGGGTAAGGGTAAGGGTAAGGGTAAGGGTAAGGGTAAGCTTAAGGGTATAAGCAAGGGTAAGGGTAAGGGTAAGGGTGAGGGTAAGGGTAAGGGTAAGGGTAAGGGTAAGCTTAAGGGTAAAAGCAAGGGTAAGGGTAAGGGTAAGGGTAAGGGTAAGCTTAAGGGTAAAAGCAAGGGTAAGGCTAAGGGTGAGGGTAAGGGTAAGGGTAAGGGTAAGGGTAAGGGTAAGGGTAAGGGTAAGGGTAAGGGTAAGGGTAAGGGTAAAGGTAAGGTTAAGCCTAAGGGTAAAAGCAAGGGTGAGGGTAAGGGTAAGGGTAAGGGTAAGGGTAAGGGTAAGGGTAAGGGTAAGGGTAAGGGTAAGGGTAAGGGTAAGGGTAAGGGTAAGGGTAAGGGTAAGGGTGAGCTTAAGGGTAAAAGCAAGGGTAAGGGTAAGGGTAAGGGTAAGGGTAAGCCTAAGGGTAAAAGCAAGGGTAAGGGTAAGGGTAAGGGTAAGGGTAAGGGTAAGCTTAAGGGTAAAAGCAAGGGTAAGGGTAAGGGTAAGGGTAAGGGTAAGGGTAAGGGTAAGGGTAAGCTTAAGGGTAAAAGCAAGGGTAAGGGTAAGGGTAAGGGTAAGGGTAAGGGTAAGGGTAAGGGTAAGGGTAAGGGTAAAGGTAAGGGTAAGCCTAAGGGTCAAAGCAAGGGTAAGGGTAAGGGTAAGGGTAAGGGTAAGGGTAAGGGTAAGGGTAAGGGTAAGCTTAAGGGTAAAAGCAAGGGTAAGGGTAAGGGTAAGGGTAAGGGTAAGGGTAAGGGTAAGGGTAAGGGTAAGGGTAAGGGTAAGGGTAAGGGTAAGGGTAAGCTTAAGGGTAAGGGTAAGGGTAAGGGTAAGGGTAAGCCTAAGGGTAAAAGCAAGGGTAAGTGTAAGGGTAAGGGTAAGGTTAAGGGTAAGCTTAAGGGTAAAAGCAAGGGTAAGGGTAAGGGTAAGGGTAAGGGTAAGGGTAAGGGTAAGGGTAAGCTTAAGGGTAAAAGCAAGGGTAAGGGTAAGGGTAAGGGTAAGGGTAAGGGTAAGGGTAAGGGTAAGGGTAAGGGTAAGGGTAAGGGTAAGGCTAAAGGTAAGGGTAAGCCTAAGGGTAAAAGCAAGGGTAAGGGTAAGGGTAAGGGTAAGGGTAAGGGTAAGGGTAAGGGTAAGGGTAAGGGTAAGGGTAAGGGTAAGGGTAAAGGTAAGGGTAAGGGTAAGCTTAAGGGTAAAAGCAAGGGTAAGGGTAAGGGTAAGGGTAAGAGTAAGGGTAAGGGTAAGGGTAAGCTTAAGGGTAAAAGCAAGGGTAAGGGTAAGGGTAAGGGTAAGGGTAAGGGTAAGGGTAAGGGTAAGGGTAAGGGTAAGGGTAAAGGTAAGGGTAAGGGTAAGCTTAAGGGTAAAAGCAAGGGTAAGGGTAAGGGTAAGGGTAAGGGTAAGGGTAAGGGTAAGGGTAAGGGTAAGGGTAAGGGTAAGGGTAAGGGTAAGCTTAAGGGTAAAAGCAAGGGTAAGGGTAAGGGTAGGGGTAAGGGTAAGGGTAAGGGTAATGGTAAGGGTAAAGGTAAGGGTAAGCCTAAGGGTAAAAGCAAGGGTAAGGGTAAGGGTAAGGGTAAGGGTAAGGGTAAGGTTAAGGGTAAGGGTTAGGGTAAGGGTAAGGGTAAGGGTAAGCTTAAGGGTAAAAGCAAGGGTAAGGGTAAGGGTAAGGGTAAGGGTAAGGGTAAGCTTAAGGGTAAGGGTAAGGGTAAGGGTAAGGGTAAGCTTAAGGGTAAAAGCAAGGGTAAGGGTGAGGGTAAGGGTAAGGGTAAGGGTAAGCTTAAGGGTAAAAGCAAGGGTAAGGGTAAGGGTAAGGGTAAGGGTAAGGGTAAGGGTAAGGGTAAGGGTAAGCTTAAGGGTAAGGGTAAGGGTAAGGGTAAGGGTAAGCTTAAGGGTAAAAGCAAGGGTAAGGGTCAGGGTAAGGGTAAGTGTAAGGGTAAGGGTAAGGGTAAGGGTAAGGGTGAGCTTAAGGGTAAAAGCAAGGGTAAGGGTAAGGTTGAGGGTAAGGGTAAGGGTAAGGGTAAGGGTAAGGGTTAGCTTAAGGGTAAAAGCAAGGGTAAGGGTAAGGGTAAGGGTAAGGGTAAGGGTAAGGGTAAGGGTAAGGGTAAGGGTAAAGGTAAGGGTAAGCCTAAGGGTAAAAGCAAGGGTAAGGGTAAGGGTAAGGGTAAGGGTAAGGGTAAGAGTAAGGGTAAGGGTAAGGGTAAGGGTAAGCTTAAGGGTAAAAGCAAGGGTAAGGGTAAGGGTAAGGGTAAGGGTAAGGGTAAAAGCAAGGGTAAGGGTAAGGGTAAGGGTAAGGGTAAGGGTAAGCTTAAGGGTAAAAGCAAGGGTAAGGGTAAGGGTAAGGGTAAGGGTAAGGGTAAGGGTAAGCTTAAGGGTAAAAGCAAGGGTGAGGGTAAGGGTAAGGGTAAGGGTAAGGGTAAGGGTAAGGGTAAGGGTAAGGGTAAGCTTAAGGGTAAAAGCAAGGGTAAGGGTAAGGGTAAGGGTAAGGGTAAGGGTAAGGGTAAGGGTAAGGGTAAGGGTAAGGGTAAGGTTAAGCTTAAGGGTAAAAGCAAGGGTAAGGGTAAGGGTAAGAGTAAGGGTAAGGGTAAAGTTAAGGGTAAGCCTAAGGGTAAAAGCAAGGGTAAGGGTAAGGGTAAGGGTAAGGGTTAGGGTAAGGGTAAGGGTAAGGGTAAGGGTAAGGGTAAGGGTAAGGGTAAGGGTAAGGGTAAGGGTAAGGGTAAGGGTAAGCTTAAGGGTAAAAGCAAGGGTGAGGGTAAGGGAAAGGGTAAGGGTAAGCCTAAGGGTAAAAGCAAGGGTAAGGGTTAGGGTAAGGGTAAGGGTAAGGGTAAGCTTAAGGGTAAAAGCAAGAGTAAGGGTTAGGGTAAGGGTAAGGGTAAGGGTAAGGGTAAGGGTAAGGGTAAGGGTAAGGGTAAGGGTAAAGGTAAGGGTAAGCCTAAGGGTAAAAGCAAGGGTAAGGGTAAGGGTAAGGGTAAGGGTAAGGGTAAGGTTAAGGGTAAGGGTAAGGGTAAGCTTAAGGGTAAAAGCAAGGGTAAGGGTAAGGGTAAGGGTAAGGGTAAGGGTAAGGGTAAGGGTAAGGGTAAGGGTAAGGGTAAGGGTAAGGGTAAGGGTAAGGGTAAGTTTAAGGGTAAGGGTAAGGGTAAGGGTAAGGGTAAGCTTAAGGGTAAAAGCAAGGGTAAGAGTAAGGGTAAGGGTAAGGGTAAGCTTAAGGGTAAAAGCAAGGGTAAGGGTAAGGGTAAGGGTAAGGGTAAGGGTAAGGGTAAGGGTAAGGGTAAGGGTAAGGGTAAGGGTAAGCTTAAGGGTAAGGGTAAGGGTAAGGGTAAGGGTAAGCTTAAGGGTAAAAGCAAGGGTAAGGGTAAGGGTAAGGGTAAGGGTAAGGGTAAGGGTAAGCTTAAGGGTAAGGGTAAGGGTAAGGGTAAGGGTAAGCTTAAGGGTAAAAGCAAGGGTAAGGGTAAGGGTGAGGGTAAGGGTAAGGGTAAGGGTAAGCTTAAGGGTAAGGGTAAAGGTAAGGGTAAGGGTAAGCTTAAGGGTAAAAGCAAGGGTAAGGGTAAGGGTAAGGGTAAGGGTAAGGGTAAGGGTAAGGGTAAGGGTAAGGGTAAGGGTAAGGGTAAGGGAAAGCTTAAGGGTAAGGGTAAGGGTAAGGGTAAGGGTAAGCTTAAGGGTAAAAGCAAGGGTAAGGGTAAGGGTAAGGGTAAGGGTAAGGGTAAGCTTAAGGGTAAAAGCAAGGGTAAGGGTAAGGGTAAGGGTAAGGGTAAGGGTAAGGGTAAGGGTAAGCTTAAGGGTAAGGGTAAGGGTAAGGGTAAGGGTAAGCTTAAGGGTAAAAGCAAGGGTAAGGGTAAGGGTAAGGGTAAGGGTAAGGGTAAAGGTAAGGGTAAGCCTAAGGGTAAAAGCAAGGATAAGGGTAAGGGTAAGGGTAAGGGTAAGGGTAAGGGTAAGGGTAAGGGTAAGGGTAAGGGTAAGGGTAAGCTTAAGGGTAAAAGCAAGGGTAAGGGTAAGGGTAAGGGTAAGGGTAAGGGTAAGGGTAAGGGTAAGGGTAAGGGTAAGGGTAAGGGTAAGGGTAAGCTTAAGGGAAAAAGCAAGGGTAAGGGTAAGGGTAAGGGTAAGGGTAAGGGTAAGGGTAAGGGTAAGCTTAAGGGTAAAAGCAAGGGTAAGGGTAAGGGTAAGGGTAAGGGTAAGGGTAAGGGTTAGGGTAAGGGTAAAGGTAAGGGTAAGCCTAAGGGTAAAAGCAAGGGTAAGGGTAAGGGTAAGGGTAAGGGTAAGGGTAAGGGTAAGGGTAAGGGTAAGGGTAAGGGTAAGGGTAAGAGTAAGGGTAAGGGTAAGGGTAAGCTTAAGGGTAAAAGCAAGGGTAAGGGTAAGGGTAAGGGTAAGGGTAAGCCTAAGGGTAAAAGCAAGGGTAAGGGTAAGGGTAAGGGTAAGGGTAAGGGTAAGCTTAAGGGTAAAAGCAAGGGTGAGGGTAAGGGTAAGGGTAAGGGTAAGGGTAAGGGTAAGGGTAAAGGTAAGGGTAAGCCTAAGGGTAAAAGCAAGGGTAAGGGTAAGGGTAAGGGTAAGGGTAAGGGTAAGGGTAAGGGTAAGCTTAAGGGTAAAAGCAAGGGTAAGGGTAAGGGTAAGGGTAAGGGTAAGGGTAAGGGTAAGGGTAAGGGTAAGGGTAAGGGTAAGCTTAAGGGTAAAAGCGAGGGTAAGGGTAAGGGTAAGGGTAAGGGTAAGGGTAAGGCTAAGGGTAAGGGTAAGGGTTAAGGTAAGGGTAAGGGTAAGGGTAAGGGTAAGGGTAAGGGTAAGGGTAAGCTTAAGGGTAAAAGCAAGGGTAAGGGTTAGGGTAAGGGTAAGGGTAAGGGTAAGGGTAAGGGTAAGGGTTAGCTTAAGGGTAAAAGCAAGGGTAAGGGTAAGGGTAAGGGTAAGGGTAAGGGTAAGGGTAAGGGTAAGGGTAAGGGTAAGGGTAAGGGTAAGGGTAAGGGTAAGGGTAAGGGTAAGGGTAAGGGTAAGCTTAAGGGTAAAAGCAAGGGTAAGGGTAAGGGTAAGGGTAAGGATAAGGGTAAGGGTAAGGGTAAGGGTAAGCTTAAGGGTAAAAGCAAGGGTAAGGGTAAGGGTAAGGGTAAGGGAAAGGGTTAGGGTAAGGGTAAAGGTAAGGGTAAGCCTAAGGGTAAAAGCAAGGGTAAGGGTAAGGGTAAGGGTAAGGGTAAGGGTAAGGGTAAGGGTAAGGGTAAGGGTAAGGGTAAGGGTAAGAGTAAGGGTAAGGGTAAGGGTAAGCTTAAGGGTAAAAGCAAGGGTAAGGGTAAGGGTAAGGGCAAGGGTAAGCCTAAGGGTAAAAGCAAGGGTAAGGGTAAGGGTAAGGGTAAGGGTAAGCTTAAGGGTAAAAGCAAGGGTAAGGGTAAGGGTAAGGGTAAGGGTAAGGGTAAGCTTAAGGGTAAAAGCAAGGGTAAGGGTAAGGGTAAGGGTAAGGGTAAGGGTAAGGGTAAGGGTAAGGGTAAGGGTAAGGGTAAAGGTAAGGGTAAGCCTAAGGGTAAAAGCAAGGGTAAGGGTGAGGGTAAGGGTAAGGGTAAGGGTAAGCTTAAGGGTAAAAGCAAGGGTAAGGGTAAGGGTAAGGGTAAGGGTAAGGGTAAGGGTAAGGGTAAGGGTAAGGGTAAGCTTAAGGGTAAAAGCAAGGGTAAGGGTAAGGGTAAGGGAAAGGGTAAGGGTAAGGGTAAGGGTAAGGGTAAGGGTAGGGGTGAGGGTAAGGGTAAGGGTAAGGGTAAGGGTAAGCTAAAGGGTAAAAGCAAGGGTAAGGGTTAGGGTAAGGGTAAGGGTAAGGGTATGGGTAAGGGTAAGCTTAAGGGTAAAAGCAAGGGTAAGGGTAAGGGTAAGGGTAAGGGTAAGGGTAAGGGTAAGGGTTAAGGTAAGGGTAAGCCTAAGGGTAAAAGCAAGGGTAAGGGTAAGGGTAAGGGTAAGGGTAAGGGTAAGGGTAAGGGTAAGGGTAAGGGTAAGGGTAAGGGTAAGGGTAAGGGTAAGCTTAAGGGTATAAGCAAGGGTAAGGGTAAGGGTAAGGGTGAGGGTAAGGGTAAGGGTAAGGGTAAGGGTAAGCTTAAGGGTAAAAGCAAGGGTAAGGGTAAGGGTAAGGGTAAGGGTAAGGGTAAGGGTAAGGGTAAGGGTAAGGGTAAGGGTAAGCTTAAGGGTAAAAGCAAGGGTAAGGGTAAGGGTAAGGGTAAAGGTAAGGGTAAGGGTAAGGGTAAGGGTAAGGGTAAGGGTAAGGGTAAGGGTAAAGGTAAGGGTAAGCCTAAGGGTAAAAGCAAGGGTAAGGGTAAGGGTAAGGGTAAGGGTAAGGGTAAGGGTAAGGGTAAGGGTAAGGGTAAGGGTAAGGGTAAGGGTAAGTGTAAGGGTAAGCTTAAGGGTAAAAGCAAGGGTAAGGGTAAGGGTAAGGGTAAGGGTAAGCCTAAGGGTAAAAGCAAGGGTAAGGGTAAGGGTAAGGGTAAGGGTAAGGGTAAGCTTAAGGGTAAAAGCAAGGGTAAGGGTAAGGGTAAGGGTAAGGGTAAGGGTAAGGGTAAGCTTAAGGGTAAAAGCAAGGGTAAGGGTAAGGGTAAGGGTAAGGGTAAGGGTAAGGGTAAGGGTAAGGGTAAAGGTAAGGGTAAGCCTAAGGGTAAAAGCAAGGGTAAGGGTAAGGGTAAGGGTAAGGGTAAGGGTAAGGGTAAGGGTAAGGGTAAGGGTAAGGGTAAGGGTAAGCTTAAGGGTAAAAGCAAGGGTAAGGGTAAGGGTAAGCTTAAGGGTAAAAGCAAGGGTAAGGGTAAGGGTAAGGGTAAAGGTAAGGGTAAGGGTAAGGGTAAGGGTAAGGGTAAGGGTAAGGGTAAGCTTAAGGGTAAGGGTAAGGGTAAGGGTAAGGGTAAGCTTAAGGGTAAAAGCAAGGGTAAGGGTAAGGGTAAGGGTAAGGGTAAGCTTAAGGGTAAAAGCAAGGATAAGGGTAAGGGTAAGGGTAAGGGTAAGGGTAAGGGTAAGGGTAAGGGTAAGGGTAAGGGTAAGGGTAAGCTTAAGGGTAAAAGCAAGGGTAAGGGTAAGGGTAAGGGTAAGGGTAAGGGTAAGGGTAAGGGTAAGGGTAAGGGTAAGGGTAAGGGTAAGGGTAAGCTTAAGGGAAAAAGCAAGGGTAAGGGTAAGGGTAAGGGTAAGGGTAAGGGTAAGGGTAAGGGTAAGCTTAAGGGTAAAAGCAAGGGTAAGGGTAAGGGTAAGGGTAAGGGTAAGGGTAAGGGTTAGGGTAAGGGTAAAGGTAAGGGTAAGCCTAAGGGTAAAAGCAAGGGTAAGGGTAAGGGTAAGGGTAAGGGTAAGGGTAAGGGTAAGGGTAAGGGTAAGGGTAAGGGTAAGAGTAAGGGTAAGGGTAAGGGTAAGCTTAAGGGTAAAAGCAAGGGTAAGGGTAAGGGTAAGGGTAAGGGTAAGCCTAAGGGTAAAAGCAAGGGTAAGGGTAAGGGTAAGGGTAAGGGTAAGGGTAAGCTTAAGGGTAAAAGCAAGGGTGAGGGTAAGGGTAAGGGTAAGGGTAAGGGTAAGGGTAAGGGTAAAGGTAAGGGTAAGCCTAAGGGTAAAAGCAAGGGTAAGGGTAAGGGTAAGGGTAAGGGTAAGGGTAAGGGTAAGGGTAAGCTTAAGGGTAAAAGCAAGGGTAAGGGTAAGGGTAAGGGTAAGGGTAAGGGTAAGGGTAAGGGTAAGGGTAAGGGTAAGGGTAAGGGTAAGCTTAAGGGTAAAAGCAAGGGTAAGGGTAAGGGTAAGGGTAAGGGTAAGGGTAAGGCTAAGGGTAAGGGTAAGGGTTAAGGTAAGGGTAAGGGTAAGGGTAAGGGTAAGGGTAAGGGTAAGGGTAAGCTTAAGGGTAAAAGCAAGGGTAAGGGTTAGGGTAAGGGTAAGGGTAAGGGTAAGGGTAAGGGTAAGGGTTAGCTTAAGGGTAAAAGCAAGGGTAAGGGTAAGGGTAAGGGTAAGGGTAAGGGTAAGGGTAAGGGTAAGGGTAAGGGTAAGGGTAAGGGTAAGGGTAAGGGTAAGGGTAAGGGTAAGGGTAAGCTTAAGGGTAAAAGCAAGGGTAAGGGTAAGGGTAAGGGTAAGGATAAGGGTAAGGGAAAGGGTAAGGGTAAGCTTAAGGGTAAAAGCAAGGGTAAGGGTAAGGGTAAGGGTAAGGGAAAGGGTTAGGGTAAGGGTAAAGGTAAGGGTAAGCCTAAGGGTAAAAGCAAGGGTAAGGGTAAGGGTAAGGGTAAGGGTAAGGGTAAGGGTAAGGGTAAGGGTAAGGGTAAGGGTAAGGGTAAGGGTAAGAGTAAGGGTAAGGGTAAGGGTAAGCTTAAGGGTAAAAGCAAGGGTAAGGGTAAGGGTAAGGGCAAGGGTAAGCCTAAGGGTAAAAGCAAGGGTAAGGGTAAGGGTAAGGGTAAGGGTAAGCTTAAGGGTAAAAGCAAGGGTAAGGGTAAGGGTAAGGGTAAGGGTAAGGGTAAGCTTAAGGGTAAAAGCAAGGGTAAGGGTAAGGGTAAGGGTAAGGGTAAGGGTAAGGGTAAGGGTAAGGGTAAGGGTAAAGGTAAGGGTAAGCCTAAGGGTAAAAGCAAGGGTAAGGGTGAGGGTAAGGGTAAGGGTAAGGGTAAGCTTAAGGGTAAAAGCAAGGGTAAGGGTAAGGGTAAGGGTAAGGGTAAGGGTAAGGGTAAGGGTAAGGGTAAGGGTAAGCTTAAGGGTAAAAGCAAGGGTAAGGGTAAGGGTAAGGAAAGGGTAAGGGTAAGGGTAAGGGTAAGGGTAAGGGTAGGGGTGAGGGTAAGGGTAAGGGTAAGGGTAAGGGTAAGCTAAAGGGTAAAAGCAAGGGTAAGGGTTAGGGTAAGGGTAAGGGTAAGGGTATGGGTAAGGGTAAGCTTAAGGGTAAAAGCAAGGGTAAGGGTAAGGGTAAGGGTAAGGGTAAGGGTAAGGGTAAGGGTTAAGGTAAGGGTAAGCCTAAGGGTAAAAGCAAGGGTAAGGGTAAGGGTAAGGGTAAGGGTAAGGGTAAGGGTAAGGGTAAGGGTAAGGGTAAGGGTAAGGGTAAGGGTAAGCTTAAGGGTATAAGCAAGGGTAAGGGTAAGGGTAAGGGTGAGGGTAAGGGTAAGGGTAAGGGTAAGGGTAAGGGTAAGCTTAAGGGTAAAAGCAAGGGTAAGGGTAAGGGTAAGGGTAAGGGTAAGGGTAAGGGTAAGGGTAAGGGTAAGGGTAAGGGTAAGCTTAAGGGTAAAAGCAAGGGTAAGGGTAAGGGTAAGGGTAAAGGTAAGGGTAAGGGTAAGGGTAAGGGTAAGGGTAAGGGTAAGGGTAAGGTAAAGGTAAGGGTAAGCCTAAGGGTAAAAGCAAGGGTAAGGGTAAGGGTAAGGGTAAGGGTAAGGGTAAGGGTAAGGGTAAGGGTAAGGGTAAGGGTAAGGGTAAGTGTAAGGGTAAGCTTAAGGGTAAAAGCAAGGGTAAGGGTAAGGGTAAGGGTAAGGGTAAGCCTAAGGGTAAAAGCAAGGGTAAGGGTAAGGGTAAGGGTAAGGGTAAGGGTAAGCTTAAGGGTAAAAGCAAGGGTAAGGGTAAGGGTAAGGGTAAGGGTAAGGGTAAGGGTAAGCTTAAGGGTAAAAGCAAGGGTAAGGGTAAGGGTAAGGGTAAGGGTAAGGGTAAGGGTAAGGGTAAGGGTAAAGGTAAGGGTAAGCCTAAGGGTAAAAGCAAGGGTAAGGGTAAGGGTAAGGGTAAGGGTAAGGGTAAGGGTAAGGGTAAGGGTAAGGGTAAGGGTAAGGGTAAGCTTAAGGGTAAAAGCAAGGGTAAGGGTAAGGGTAAGCTTAAGGGTAAAAGCAAGGGTAAGGGTAAGGGTAAGGGTAAAGGTAAGGGTAAGGGTAAGGGTAAGGGTAAGGGTAAGGGTAAGCTTAAGGGTAAGGGTAAGGGTAAGGGTAAGGGTAAGCTTAAGGGTAAAAGCAAGGGTAAGGGTAAGGGTAAGGGTAAGGGTAAGCTTAAGGGTAAAAGCAAGGGTAAGGGTAAGGGTAAGGGTAAGGGTAAGGGTAAGGGTAAGGGTAAGGGTAAGGGTAAGGGTAAAGGTAAGGGTAAGCCTAAGGGAAAAACCAAGGGTAAGGGTTAGGGTAAGGGTAAGGGTAAGGGTAAGGGTAAGGGTAAGGGTAAGGGTAAGGGTAAGGGTAAGGGTAAGGGTAAGGGTAAGGGTAAGGGTAAGCTTAAGGGTAAAAGCAAGGGTGAGGGTAAGGGTAAGGGTAAGGGTAAGGGTAAGGCTAAGGGTAAGGGTAAGGGTAAGGGTAAGGGTAAGGGTAAGGGTAAGGGTAAGCCTAAGGGTAAAAGCAAGGGTAAGGGTAAGGGTAAGGGTAAGGGTAAGGGTAAGCTTAAGGGTAAAAGCAAGGGTAAGGGTAAGGGTAAGGGTAAGGGTAAGGGTAAGGGTAAGATTAAGGGTAAAAGCAAGGGTAAGGGTAAGGGTAAGGGTAAGGGTAAGGGTAAGGGTAAGGGTAAGGGTAAGGGTAAGGG
>CAUEHS010000860.1:0-22701 GCA_958510865.1 Myrrha octodecimguttata | reverse complement strand
AGGGTAAGCTTAAGGGTAAAAGCAAGGGTAAGGGTAAGGGTAAGGGTAAGGGTAAGGGTTAGGGTAAGGGTAAAGGTAAGGGTAAGCCTAAGGGTAAAAGCAAGGGTAAGGGTAAGGGTAAGGGTAAGGGTAAGGGTAAGGGTAAGGGTAAGGGTAAGGGTAAGGGTAAGGGTAAGCTTAAGGGTAAAAGCAAGGGTAAGGGTAAGGGTAAGGGTAAGGGTAAGGGTTAGGGTAAGGGTAAAGGTAAGGGTAAGCCTAAGGGTAAAAGCAAGGGTAAGGGTAAGGGTAAGGGTAAGGGTAAGGGTAAGGGTAAGGGTAAGGATAAGGGTAAGGGTAAGGATAAGGGTAAGGGTAAGGGTAAGAGTAAGGGTAAGGGTAAGGGTAAGCTTAAGGGTAAAAGCAAGGGTAAGGGTAAGGGTAAGGGTAAGGGTAAGCCTAAGGGTAAAAGCAAGGGTAAGGGTAAGGTTAAGGGTAAGGGTAAGGGTAAGCTTAAGGGTAAAAGCAAGGGTAAGGGTAAGGGTAAGGGTAAGGGTAAGGGTAAGCTTAAGGGTAAAAGCAAGGGTAAGGGTAAGGGTAAGGGTAAGGGTAAGGGTAAGGGTAAGGGTAAGGGTAAGCTTAAGGGTAAAAGCAAGGGTAAGGGTAAGGGTAAGGGTAAGGGTAAGGGTTAGGGTAAGGGTTAAGGTAAGGGTAAGCCTAAGGGTAAAAGCAAGGGTAAGGGTAAGGGTAAGGGTAAGGGTAAGGGTAAGGGTAAGGGTAAGGGTAAGGGTAAGGGTAAGGGTAAGGGTAAGGGTAAGGGTAAGGGTAAGGGTAAGAGTAAGGGTAAGGGTAAGGGTAAGCTTAAGGGTAAAAGCAAGGGTAAGGGAAAGGGTAAGGGTAAGGGTAAGCCTAAGGGTAAAAGCAAGGGTAAGGGTAAGGTTAAGGGTAAGGGTAAGGGTAAGCTTAAGGGTAAAAGCAAGGGTAAGGGTAAGGGTAAGGGTAAGGGTAAGGGTAAGCTTAAGGGTAAAAGCAAGGGTAAGGGTAAGGGTGAGGGTAAGGGTAAGGGTAAGGGTAAGGGTAAGGGTAAGGGTAAAGGTAAGGGTAAGCCTAAGAGTAAAAGCAAGGGTAAGGGTAAGGGTAAGGGTAAGGGTAAGGGTAAGGGTAAGGGTAAGGGTAAGGGTAAGGGTAAGGGTAAGGGTAAGGGTAAGGGTAAGGGTAAGCTTAAGGGTAAAAGCAAGGGTAAGGATAAGGGTAAGGGTAAGGGTAAGGGTAAGGGTAAGGGTAAGGGTAAGGGTAAGGGTAAGGGTAAGGGTAAGCTTAAGGGTAAAAGCAAGGGTAAGGGTAAGGGTAAGGGTAAGGGTAAGGGTAAGGGTAAGGGTAAGGGTAAGGGTAAGGGTAAGGGTAAGCTTAAGGGTAAAAGCAAGGGTAAGGGTTAGGGTAAGGGTAAGGGTAAGGGTAAGGGTAAGGGTTAGCTTAAGGGTAAAAGCAAGGGTAAGGGTAAGGGTAAGGGTAAGGGTAAGGGTAAGGGTAAAGGTAAGGGTAAGCCTAAGGGTAAAAGCAAGGGTAAGGGTAAGGGTAAGGGTAAGGGTAAGGGTAAGGGTAAGGGTAAGGGTAAGGGTAAGGGTAAGGGTAAGGGTAAGGGTAAGGGTAAGGGTAAGGGTAAGGGTAAGGGTAAGGGTAAGCTTAAGGGTATAAGCAAGGGTAAGGGTAAGGGTAAGGGTGAGGGTAAGGGTAAGGGTAAGGGTAAGGGTAAGGGTAAGCTTAAGGGTAAAAGCAAGGGTAAGGGTAAGGGTAAGAGTAAGGGTAAGGGTAAGGGTAAGGGTAAGCTTAAGGGTAAAAGCCAGGGTAAGGGTAAGGGTAAGGGTGAGGGTTAGGGTAAGGGTAAGGGTAAGGGTAAGGGTAAGGGTAAGGGTAAGGGTAAGGGTAAGGGTAAAGGTAAGGTTAAGCCTAAGGGTAAAAGCAAGGGTAAGGGTAAGGGTAAGGGTAAGGGTAAGGGTAAGGGTAAGGGTAAGGGTAAGGGTAAGGGTAAGGGTAAGGGTAAGGGTAAGGGTAAGGGTAAGCTTAAGGGTAAAAGCAAGGGTAAGGGTAAGGGTAAGGGTAAGGGTAAGCCTAAGGGTAAAAGCAAGGGTAAGGGTAAGGGTAAGGGTAAGGGTAAGGGTAAGCTTAAGGGTAAAAGCAAGGGTAAGGGTAAGGGTAAGGGTAAGGGTAAGGGTAAGGGTAAGGGTAAGCTTAAGGGTAAAAGCAAGGGTAAGGGTAAGGGTAAGGGTAAGGGTAAGGGTAAGGGTAAGGGTAAGGGTAAGGGTAAGGGTAAAGGTAAGGGTAAGCCTAAGGGTCAAAGCAAGGGTAAGGGTAAGGGTAAGGGTAAGGGTAAGGGTAAGGGTAAGGGTAAGGGTAAGGGTAAGGGTAAGGGTAAGGGTAAGGGTAAGGGTAAGGGTAAGGGTAAGGGTAAGGGTAAGGGTAAGGGTAAGGGTAAGGGTAAGGGTACCCTTACCCTTACCCTTACCCTTAAGCTTACCCTTACCCTTACCCTTACCCTTACCCTTACTCTTACCCTTACCCTTACCCTTGCTTTTACCCTTAAGCTTACCCTTACCCTTACCCTTACCCTTACCCTTACCCTCCCTTGCTTTTACCCTTAAGCTTACCCTTACCCTTACCTTACCCTTACCCTTAAGCTAACCCTTACCCTTACCCTTACCCTTACCCTTACCCTTAACCCTTACCCTTACCCTTACCCTTACCCTTACCCTTACCCTTACCCTTGCTTTTACCCTTAAGCTTACCCTTACCCTTACCCTTACCCTTACCCTTAAGCTTACCCTTACCCTTACCCTTACCCTTACCCTTACCCTTACCCTTGCTTTTACCCTTAAGCTTACCCTTACCCTTACTCTTACCCTTACCCTTAAGCTTACCCTTACCCTTACCCTTACCCTTACCCTTACCCTTACCCTTACCCTTACCCTTACCCTTGCTTTTACCCTTAAGCTTACCCTTACCCTTACCCTTACCCTTACCCTTAAGCTTACCCTTACCCTTACCCTTACCCTTACCCTTACCCTTACCCTTACCCTTGCTTTTACTCTTAAGCTTACCCTTACCCTTACCCTTACCCTTACCCTTACCCTTGCTTTTACCCTTGAGCTTACCCTTACCCTTACCCTTACCCTTACCCTTAAGCTTACCCTTACCCTTACCCTTACCCTTACCCTTACCCTTACCCTTACCCTTACCCTTACCCTTACCCTTACCCTTACCCTTACCCTTGCTTTTGCCCTTAAGCTTACCCTTACCCTTACCCTTACCTTACCCTTACCCTTACCCTTTACCCTTACCCTTACCCTTACCTTACCCTTACCCTTGCTTTTACCCTTAGGCTTACCCTTACCTTTACCCTTACCCTTAACCTTACCTTACCCTTACCCTTACCCTTACCCTTACCCTTGCTTTTACCCTTAGGCTTACCCTTACCCTTACCCTTTCCCTTACCCTTACCCTTACCCTTGCTTTTACCTTTAAGCTTACCCTTACCCTTACCCTTAACCTTACCCTTACCCTTGCTTTTACCCTTAGGCTTACCCTTACCCTTACCCTTACCCTTACCCTTGCTTTTACCCTTAAGCCTTACCCTTACCCTTACCATTACCCTTACCCTTACCCTTACCCTTACCCTTACCCTTACCCTTACCTTACCCTTACCCTTACCTTTACCCTTACCCTTACCCTTACCCTTACCCTTACCCTTACCCTTACCCTTACCCTTGCTTTTACCCTTAAGCTTAACCTTACCCTTACCTTACCCTTACCCTTACCCTTACCCTTACCCTTACCCTTACCCTTACCCTCACCCTTGCTTTTACCCTTAAGCTTACCCTTACCTTACCCTTACCCTTACCCTTACCCTTACCCTTACCCTTGCTTTTACCCTTAAGCTTACCCTTACCCTTACCCTTACCCTTACCCTTACCCTTGCTTTCACCCTTAGGCTTACCCTTACCCTTACCCTTACCCTTGCCCTTGCTTTTACCCTTAAGCTTACCCTTACCCTTACCCTTACCCTTACTCTTACCCTTACCCTTACCCTTACCCTTGCTTTTACCCTTAGGCTTACCCTTACCTTTACCCTTACCCTTACCCTTACCCTTACCCTTACCCTTACCCTTACCCTTACCCTTACCCTTACCCTTACCCTTGCTTTTACCCTTAAGCTTACCCTTACCCTTACCCTTACCCTTACCCTTACCCTTACCCTTACCCTTACCCTTACCCTTGCTTTTACCCTTAAGCTTACCCTTACCCTTACCCTTACCCTTACCCTTACCCTTCCCCTTACCCTTACCCTTACCCTTACCCTTGCTTTTACCCTTTAGCTTACCCTTACCCTTACCCTTACCCTTACCCTTAAGCTTACCCTTACCCTTACCCTTACCCTTACCCTTACCCTTACCCTTACCCTTGCTTTTACCCTTAAGCTTACCCTTACCCTTACCTTACCCTTACCCTTACCCTTGCTTTTACCCTTACCCTTATCCTTACCCTTAAGCTTACCCTTACCCTTAGCCTTACCCTTACCCTTACCCTTACCCTTACCCTTACCCTTACCCTTACCCTTGCTTTTACCCTTAAGCTTACCCTTACCCTTACCCTTACCCTTACCCCTACCCTTACCCTTGCTTTTACCCTTAGGCTTACCCTTACCTTTACCCTTACCCTTACCCTTACCCTTACCCTTACCCTTACCCTTACCCTTACCCTTGCTTTTATTTACCCTTAAGCTTACCCTTACCCTTACCCTTACCCTTACCCTTACCCTTACCCTCACCCTTGCTTTTACCCTTAAGCTTACCCTTACCCTTACCCTTACCCTTACCCTTACCCTTACCCTTACCCTTACCCTTACCCTTACCCTTACCCTTACCCTTACCCTTACCCTTACCCTTACCCTTACCCTTGCTTTTACCCTTTAGCTTACCCTTACCCTTACCCTTACCCTTACCCTTACCCTTACCCTTACCCTTACCCTTACCCTTACCCTTGCTTTTACCCTTAGGCTTACCCTTACCTTTACCCTTAAACTTACCCTTACCCTTACCCTTACCCTTACCCTAACCCTTGCTTTTACCCTTAAGCTTACCCTTACCCTTACCCTTACCCTTACCCTTACCCTTACCCTTGCTTTTACCCTTAAGCTTACCCTTACCCTTACCCTTACCCTTACCCTTGCTTTTATCCTTAGGCTTACCCTTACCCTTACCCTTACCCTTACCCTTAAGCTTACCCTTACCCTTACCCTTACCCTTACCCTTACCCTTACCCTTACCCTTACCCTTACCCTTACCCTTACCCTTGCTTTTACCCTTAAGCTTACCCTGACCCTTACCCTTACACTTACCCTTACCCTTACCCTTACCCTTACCCTTACCCTTACCCTAACCCTTACCCTTACCCTTGCTTTTACCCTTAGGCTTACCCTTACCTTTACCCTTACCCTTACCCTTACCCTTAAGCTTACCCTTACCCTTACCCTTACCCTTACCCTTACCCTTACCCTTACCCTTACCCTTACCCTTACCCTTACCCTTACCCTTGCTTTTACCCTTAAGCTTACCCTTACCCTTACCCTTACACTTACCCTTACCCTTACCCTTACCCTTACCCTTACCCTTACCCTTACCCTTACCCTTACCATTACCCTTACCCTTACCCTTACCTTTACCCTTGCTTTTACCCTTAGGCTTACCCTTACCTTTACCCTTACCCTTACCCTTACCCTTACCCTTACCCTTACCCTTACCCTTACCCTTGCTTTTACCCTTAAGCTTACCCTTACCCTTACCCTTACCCTTACCCTTACCCTTACCCTTACCCTTGCTTTTACCCTTAAGCTTACCCTTACCCTTACCCTTACCCTTACCCTCACCCTTACCCTTACCCTTACCCTTGCTTTTACCCTTAAGCTTACCCTTACCCTTACCCTTACCCTTACCCTTACCCTTACCCTTACCCTTACCCTTACCCTTACCCTTACCCTTACCCTTGCTTTTACCCTTAAGCTTACCCTTACCCTTACCCTTACCCTTAACCTTACCCTTACCCTTACCCTGACCCTTACCCTTACCCTTACCCTTACCCTTACCCTTACCCTTACCCTTACCCTTACCCTTACCCTTGCTTTTACCCTTAGGCTTACCCTTACCTTTACCCTTACCCTTACCCTTACCCTTACCCTTACCCTTACCCTTGCTTTAACCCTTAAGCTTACCCTTACCCTCACCCTTACCCTTACCCTTACCCTTGCTTTTACCCTTAAGCTAACTCTTACCCTTACCCTTACCCTTACCCTTACCCTTGTTTTACCCTTAGGCTTACCCTTACCCTCACCCTTACCCTTACCCTTGCTTTTACCCTTGAGCTTACCCTTACCCTTACCCTTACCCTTACCCTTACCCTTACCCTTACCCTTACCCTTACCCTTACCCTTACCTTTACCCTTACCCTTGCTTTTACCCTTAGGCTTACCCTAACCTTTACCCTTACCCTTACCCTTACCCTTACCCTTACCCTTACCCTTACCCTTACCCTTACCCTTACCCTTACCCTTACCCTTACCCTTACCCTTACCCTTACCCTTACCCTTGCTTTTACCCTTAAGCTTACCCTTACCCTTACCCTTACCCTTACCCTTACCCTTACCCTTGCTTTTACCCTTAAGCTTACCCTTACCCTTACCCTTACCCTCACCCTTACCCTTACCCTTACCCTTGCTTATACCCTTAAGCTTACCCTTACCCTTACCCTTACCCTTACCCTTACCCTTACCCTTACCCTTACCCTTACCCTTACCCTTACCCTTACCCTTACCCTTACCCTTACCCTTACCCTTACCCTTACCCTTACCCTTACCCTTACCCTTACCCTTACCCTTACCCTTACCCTTACCCTTGCTTTTACCCTTAAGCTTACCCTGACCCTTACCCTTACACTTACCCTTACCCTTACCCTTACCCTTACCCTTACCCTTACCCTAACCCTTACCCTTACCCTTGCTTTTACCCTTAGGCTTACCCTTACCTTTACCCTTACCCTTACCCTTACCCTTAAGCTTACCCTTACCCTTACCCTTACCCTTACCCTTACCCTTACCCTTACCCTTACCCTTACCCTTACCCTTGCTTTTACCCTTAAGCTTACCCTTACCCTTACCCTTACACTTACCCTTACCCTTACCCTTACCCTTACCCTTACCCTTACCCTTACCCTTACCCTTACCCTTACCCTTACCCTTACCTTTACCCTTGCTTTTACCCTTAGGCTTACCCTTACCTTTACCCTTACCCTTACCCTTACCCTTACCCTTACCCTTACCCTTACCCTTACCCTTACCCTTACCCTTGCTTTTACCCTTAAGCTTACCCTTACCCTTACCCTTACCCTTACCCTTACCCTTACCCTTACCCTTACCCTTGCTTTTACCCTTAAGCTTACCCTTACCCTTACCCTTACCCTTACCCTCACCCTTACCCTCACCCTTACCCTTGCTTTTACCCTTAAGCTTACCCTTACCCTTACCCTTACCCTTACCCTTACCCTTACCCTTACCCTTACCCTTACCCTTACCCTTACCCTTACCCTTACCCTTACCCTTACCCTTACCCTTGCTTTTACCCTTAAGCTTACCCTTACCCTTACCCTTACCCTTACCCTTACCCTTACCCTTACCCTGACCCTTACCCTTACCCTTACCCTTACCCTTACCCTTACCCTTACCCTTACCCTTACCCTTACCCTTGCTTTTACCCTTAGGCTTACCCTTACCTTTACCCTTACCCTTACCCTTACCCTTACCCTTACCCTTACTCTTGCTTTAACCCTTAAGCTTACCCTTACCCTCACCCTTACCCTTACCCTTACCCTTGCTTTTACCCTTAAGCTAACTCTTACCCTTACCCTTACCCTTACCCTTACCCTTGTTTTACCCTTAGGCTTACCCTTACCCTCACCCTTACCCTTGCTTTTACCCTTGAGCTTACCCTTACCCTTACCCTTACCCTTACCCTTACCCTTACCCTTACCCTTACCCTTACCCTTACCCTTACCTTTACCCTTACCCTTGCTTTTACCCTTAGGCTTACCCTAACCTTTACCCTTACCCTTACCCCTACCCTTACCCTTACCCTTACCCTTACCCTTACCCTTACCCTTACCCTTACCCTTACCCTTCCTTTTACCCTTAAGCTTACCCTTACCCTTACCCTTACCCTTACCCTTACCCTTACCCTTACCCTCACCCTTACCCTTACCCTTACCCTTGCTTATACCCTTAAGCTTACCCTTACCCTTACCCTTACCCTTACCCTTACCCTTACCCTTACCCTTACCCTTACCCTTACCCTTACCCTTGCTTTTACCCTTAGGCTTACCCTTACCTTTACCCTTACCCTTACCCTTACCCTTACCCTTGCTTTTACCCTCAAGCTTACCCTTACCCTTACCCTTACCCTTACCCTAACCCTTACCCTTGCTTTTACCCTTAAGCTTACCCTTACCCTTACCCTTACCCTTACCCTTACCCTTACCCTTACCCTTACCCTTACCCTTACCCTTACCCTTACCCTTACCCTTACCCTTGCTTTTACCCTTAAGCTTACCCTTACCCTTACCCTTACCCTTACCCTTACCCTTACCCTTACCCTTACCCTTGCTTTTACCCTTAAGCTTACCCTTACCCTTACCCTTACCCTTACCCTTACCCTTACCCTTACCCTTACCCTTGCTTTTACCCTAAGGCTTACCCTTACCTTTACCCTTACCCTTACCCTTACCCTTACCCTTACCCTTGCTTTTACCCTAAGGCTTACCCTTACCTTTACCCTTACCCTTACCCTTACCCTTGCTTTTACCCTTAAGCTTACACTTACCCTTACCCTTACCCTTACCCTTACCCTTACCCTTGCTTTTACCCTTAAGCTTACCCTTACCCTTACCCTTACCCTTACCCTTACCCTTACCCTTACCCTTACCCTTACCCTTACCCTTACCCTTACCCTTGCTTTTACCCTTACCCTTACCCTTGCTTTTACCCTTAGGCTTACCCTAACCCTTACCCTTACCCTTACCCTTACCCTTACCCTTACCCTTACCCTTGCTTTTACCCTTAAGCTTACCCTTACCCTTACCCTTACCCTTACCCTTACCCTTACCCTTACCCTTACCCTTACCCTTGCTTTTACCCTTAAGCTTACCCTTACCCTTACCCTTACCCTTACCCTTACCCTTACCCTTACCCTTACCCTTACCCTTACCCTTACCCTTACCCTTACCCTTACCCTTACCCTTACCCTTACCCTTACCCTTACCCTTACCCTTGCTTTTACCCTTTAGCTTACCCTTACCCTTACCCTTACCCTTACCCTTACCCTTACCCTTACCCTTACCCTTACCCTTACCCTTGCTTTTACCCTTAAGCTTACCCTTACCCTTACCCTTACCCTTACCCTTACCCTTACCCTTACCCTTACCCTTACCCTTACCCTTACCCTTACCCTTACCCTTACCCTTACCCTTACCCTTACCCTTACCCTTACCCATACCCTTGCTTTTACCCTTAGGCTTACCCTTACCTTTACCCTTACCCTTACCCTTACCCTTACCCTTACCCTTACAATTACCCTTGCTTTTACCCTTAAGCTTACCCTTACCCTTACCCTTACCCTTACCCTTACCCTTGCTTTTACCCTTAAGCTTACCCTTACCCTTACCCTTACCCTTACCCTTACCCTTGCTTTTACCCTTAGGCTTACCCTTACCCTTACCCTTACCCTTACCCTTACCCTTACCCTTACCCTTACCCTTACCCTTACCCTTACCCTTACCCTTACCCTTACCCTTACCCTTACCCTCACCCTTACCCTCACCCTTGCTTTTACCCTTAAGCTTACCCTTACCCTTACCCTTACCCTTACCCTTACCCTTACCCTTACCCTTACCCTTACCCTTACCCTTGCTTTTACCCTTAGGCTTACCCTTACCTTTGCCCTTACCCTTACCCTTACCCTTACCCTTACCCTTACCCTTACCCTTGCTTTTACCCTTAAGCTTACCCTTACCCTTACCCTTACCCTTACCCTTGCTTTTACCCTTAAGCTTACCCTTACCCTTACCCTTACCCTTACCCTTACCCTTACCCTTACCCTTACCCTTACCCTTACCCTTACCCTTACCCTTGCTTTTACCCTTAAGCTTACCCTTACCCTTACCCTTACCCTTACCCTTACCCTTACCCTTACCCTTACCCTTGCTTTTACCCTTAAGCTTACCCTTACCCTTACCCTTACCCTTACCCTTACCCTTACCCTTACCCTTACCCTTACTTTTACCCTTACCCTTACCCTTACCCTTACCCTTACCCTTACCCTTACCCTTACCCTTACCCTTGCTTTTACCCTTAGGCTTACCCTTACCTTTACCCTTACCCTTACCCTTACCCTTACCCTTACCCTTACCCTTGCTTTTACCCTTAAGCTTACCCTTACCCTTACCCTTACCCTTACCCTTACCCTTACCCTTGCTTTTACCCTTAAGCTTACCCTTACCCTTACCCTTACACTTACCCTTACCCTTGCTTTTACCCTTAGGCTTACCCTTACCCTTACCCTTACCCTTACCCTTGCTTTTACCCTTAAGCTTACCCTTACACTTACCCTTACCCTTACCCTTACCCTTACCCTTACCCTTACCCTTACCCTTACCCTTACCCTTACCCTTGCTTTTACCCTTAGGCTTACCCTTACCTTTACCCTTACCCTTACCCTTACCCTTACCCTTACCCTTACCCTTACCCTTACCCTTACCCTTACCCTTACCCTTACCCTTGCTTTTACCCTTAAGCTTACCCTTACCCTTACCCTTACCCTTACCCTTACCCTTACCCTTACCCTTACCCTTACCCTTACCCTTGCTTTTACCCTTAAGCTTACCCTTACACTTACCCTTACCCTTACCCTTACCCTTACCCTTACCCTCACCCTTACCCTTACCCTTACCCTTGGTTATACCCTTAAGCCTACCCTTACCCTTACCCTTACCCTTACCCTTACCCTTACCCTTACCCTTACCCTTACCCTTACCCTTACCCTTACCCTTGCTTTTACCCTTAGGCTTACCCTTACCTTTACCCTTACCCTTACCCTTACCCTTACCCTTACCCTTACCCTTACCCTTACCCTTACCCTTACCCTTGCTTTTACCCTTAAGCTTACCCTTACCCTTACCCTTACCCTTACCCTTGCTTTTACCCTTAAGCTTACCCTTACCCTTACCCTTACCCTTACCCTTACCCTTACCCTTACCCTTACCCTTGCTTTTACCCTTAAGCTTACCCTTACCCTTACCCTTACCCTTACCCTTACCCTTACCCTTACCCTTACCCTTGCTTTTACCCTTGAGCTTACCTTCACCCTTACCCTTACCCTTACCCTTACCCTTACCCTTACCCTTACCCTTACCCTTACCCTTGCTTTTACCCTTAAGCTTACCCTTACCCTCACCCTTACCCTTACCCTTAAGCTTACCCTTACCCTTACCCTTACCCTTACCCTTACCCTTACCCTTACCCTTGCTTTTACCCTTAAGCTTACCCTTACCCTTACCCTTACCCTTACCCTTACCCTTACCCTTACCCTTGCTTTTACCCTTAAGCTTACCCTTACCCTTACCCTTACCTTTACCCTTACCCTTACCCTTACCCTTACCCTTACCCTTACCCTTACCCTTACCCTTACCCTTACCCTTACCCTTACCCTTACCCTTACCCTTACCCTTACCCTTACCCTTACCCTTACCCTTACCCTTACCCTTACCCTTACCCTTACCCTTACCCTTACCCTTACCCTTACCCTTACCCTTACCCTAACCCTTACCCTTACCCTTGCTTTTACCCTTAGGCTTACCCTTATCTTTACCCTTACCCTTACCCTTACCCTTACCCTTACCCTTACCCTTACCCTTACCCTTACCCTTGCTTTTACCCCTAAGCTTACCCTTACCCTTACCCTTACCCTTACCCTTACCCTTACTCTTACCCTTACCCTAACCCTTACCCTTACCCTTACCCTTACCTTTACCTTTACCCTTACCCTTACCCTTACTCTTACCCTTACCCTTACCCTTACCCTCATTCTTATTCTCACCCTTACCCTTACGCTTACTTTTACCCTCAAGCTTACCCTTACCCTTACCCTTACCCTTACCCTTACCCTTACCCTTACCCTTGCTTTTACCCTTAAGCTTACCCTTACCCTTACCCTTACCCTTGCTTTTACCCTTAAGCTTACCCTTACCCTTACCCTTACCCTTACCCTAACCCTTACCCTTACCCTTACCCTTACCCTTACCCTTACCCTTACCCTTGCTTTTACCCTTAGGCTTACCCTTACTTTTACCCTTACCCTTACCCTTACCCTTACCCTTACCCTTACCCTTGCTTTTACCCTTAAGCTTACCCTTACCCTTACCCTTACCCTTACCCTTACCCTTACCCTTACCCTTACCCTTACCCTTACCCTTACCCTTACCCTTACCCTTACCCTTACCCTTACCCTTACCCTTACCCTTACCCTTACCCTTACTCTTACCCTTGCTTTTACCCTTAAGCTTACCCTTACCCTTACCCTTACCCTTACCCTTACCCTTACCCTTACCCTTACCCTTGCTTTTACCCTTAAGCTTACCCTTACCCTTACCCTTACCCTTAAGCTTACCCTTACCCTTACCCTTACCCTTACCCTTACCCTTACCCTTACCCTTACCCTTACCCTTGCTTTTACCCTTAAGCTTACCCTTACCCTTACCCTTACCCTTACCCTTACCCTTTCCCTTACCCTTACCCTTACCCTTGCTTTTACCCTTAGGCTTACCCTTACCTTTACCCTTACCCTTACCCTTACCCTTAACCTTACCCTTACCCTTGCTTTTACCCTTAGGCTTACCCTTACCTTTACCCTTACCCTAACCCTTACCCTTACCCTTACCCTTGCTTTTACCCTTAAGCTTACCCTTACCCTTACCCTTACCCTTACCCTTACCCTTACCCTTACCCTTGCTTTTACCCTTAAGCTTACCCTTACCCTTACCCTTACCCTTACCCTTACCCTTACCCTTACCCTTACCCTTACCCTTACCCTTACCCTTACCCTTGCTTTTACCCTTAAGCTTACCCTTACCCTTACCCTTACCCTTACCCTTACCCTTACCCTTACCCTTACCCTTACCCTTACCCTTATCCTTGCTTTTACCCTTAGGCTTACCCTTACCTTTACCCTTACCCTTACCCTTACCCTTACCCTTACCCTTGCTTTTACCCTTAAGCTTACCCTTACCCTTACCCTTACCCTTACCCTTAAGCTTACCCTTACCCTTACCCTTACCCTTACCCTTACCCTAACCCTTACCCTTACCCTTACCCTTGCTTTTACCCTTAAGCTTACCCTTACCCTTACCCTTACCCTTACCCTTACCCTTGCTTTTACCCTTAAGCTTACCCTTACCCTTACCCTTACCCTTACCCTTAAGCTTTCCCTTACCCTTACCCTTACCCTTACCCTTACCCTTACCCTTACCCTTACCCTTACCCTTACCCTTGCTTTTACCCTTAAGCTTACCCTTACCCTTACCCTTACCCTTACTCTTAAGCTTACCCTTACCCTTACCCTTACCCTTACCCTCACCCTTACCCTTACCCTTGCTTTTACCCTTAAGCTTACCCTTACCCTTACCCTTACCCTTACCCTTAAGCTTACCCTTACCCTTACCCTTACGCTTACCCTTACCCTTACCCTTGCTTTTACCCTTAAGCTTACCCTTACCCTTACCCTTACCCTTACCCTTAAGCTTACCCTTACCCTTACCCTTACCCTTACCCTTACCCTTACCCTTACCCTTACCCTTACCCTTACCCTTACCCTTACCCTTACCCTTACCCTTGCTTTTACCCTTAAGCTTACCCTTACCCTTACCCTTACCCTTACCCTTGCTTTTACCCTTAAGCTTACCCTTACCCTTACCCTTACCCTTACCCTTAAGCTTACCCTTACCCTTACCCTTACCCTTACCCTTACTCTTACCCTTACCCTTACTCTTACCCTTACCCTTGCTTTTACCCTTAAGCTTACCCTTACCCTTACCCTTAACCTTACCCTTACCCTTACCCTTACCCTTACCTTTACCCTTACCCTTGCTTTTACCCTTAGGCTTACCCTAACCTTTACCCTTACCCTTACCCCTACCCTTACCCTTACCCTTACCCTTACCCTTACCCTTACCCTTACCCTTACCCTTACCCTTACCCTTACCCTTACCCTTCCTTTTACCCTTAAGCTTACCCTTACCCTTACCCTTACCCTTACCCTTACCCTTACCCTTGCTTTTACCCTTAAGCTTACCCTTACCCTTACCCTTACCCTCACCCTTACCCTTACCCTTAGGCTTACCCTTACCCTCACCCTTACCCTTGCTTTTACCCTTGAGCTCACCCTTACCCTTACCCTTACCCTTACCCTTACCCTTACCCTTACCCTTACCCTTACCCTTACCCTTACCTTTACCCTTACCCTTGCTTTTACCCTTAGGCTTACCCTAACCTTTACCCTTACCCTTACCCCTACCCTTACCCTTACCCTTACCCTTACCCTTACCCTTACCCTTACCCTTACCCTTACCCTTACCCTTACCCTTACCCTTCCTTTTACCCTTAAGCTTACCCTTACCCTTACCCTTACCCTTACCCTTACCCTTACCCTTGCTTTTACCCTTAAGCTTACCCTTACCCTTACCCTTACCCTCACCCTTACCCTTACCCTTACCCTTGCTTATACCCTAAAGCTTACCCTTACCCTTACCCTTACCCTTACCCTTACCCTTACCCTTACCCTTACCCTTACCCTTACCCTTACCCTTACCCTTGCTTTTACCCTTAGGCTTACCCTTACCTTTACCCTTACCCTTACCCTTACCCTTACCCTTGCTTTTACCCTCAAGCTTACCCTTACCCTTACCCTTACCCTTACCCTAACCCTTACCCTTGCTTTTACCCTTAAGCTTACCCTTACCCTTACCCTTACCCTTACCCTTACCCTTACCCTTACCCTTACCCTTACCCTTACCCTTACCCTTACCCTTACCCATACCCTTACCCTTGCTTTTACCCTTAAGCTTACCCTTACCCTTACCCTTACCCTTACCCTTACCCTTACCCTTGCTTTTACCCTTAAGCTTACCCTTACCCTTACCCTTACCCTTACCCTTACCCTTACCCTTACCCTTGCTTTTACCCTAAGGCTTACCCTTACCTTTACCCTTACCCTTACCCTTACCCTTGCTTTTACCCTTAAGCTTACACTTACCCTTACCCTTACCCTTACCCTTACCCTTACCCTTGCTTTTACCCTTAAGCTTACCCTTACCCTTACCCTTACCCTTACCCTTACCCTTACCCTTACCCTTACCCTTGCTTTTACCCTTAGGCTTACCCTAACCCTTACCCTTACCCTTACCCTTACCCTTACCCTTACCCTTACCCTTGCTTTTACCCTTAAGCTTACCCTTACCCTTACCCTTACCCTTACCCTTACCCTTACCCTTACCCTTACCCTTACCCTTACCCTTGCTTTTACCCTTAAGCTTACCCTTACCCTTACCCTTACCCTTACCCTTACCCTTACCCTTACCCTTACCCTTACCCTTACCCTTACCCTTACCCTTACCCTTACCCTTACCCTTACCCTTACCCTTACCCTTGCTTTTACCCTTTAGCTTACCCTTACCCTTAACCTTACCCTTACCCTTACCCTTACCCTTACCCTTACCCTTACCCTTGCTTTTACCCTTAAGCTTACCCTTACCCTTACCCTTACCCTTACCCTTACCCTTACCCTTACCCTTACCCTTACCCTTACCCTTACCCTTACCCTTACCCTTACCCTTACCCTTACCCTTACCCTTACCCTTACCCTTACCCTTACCCTTACCCTTACCCTTACCCATACCAAGCTAGGGTAAGGGTAAGGGTAAGGGTAAGGGTAAGGGTAAGGGTAAGCTTAAGGGTAAAAGCAAGGGTAAGGGTAAGGGTAAGGGTAAGGGTAAGGGTAAGGGTAAGGGTAAGGGTAAGGGTAAGGGTAAGGGTAAGGGTAAGGGTAAGGGTAAGGGTAAAGGTAAGGGTAAGGGTAAGGGTAAGGGTAAGGGTAAGGGTAAGGGTAAGGGTAAGGGTAAGCTTAAGGGTAAAAGCAAGGGTAAGGGTTAGGGTAAGGGTAAGGGTAAGGGTAAGGGTAAGGGTAAGCTTAAGGGTAAAAGCAAGGGTAAGGGTAAGGGTAAGGGTAAGGGTAAGGGTAAGGGTAAGGGTAAGGGTAAGGGTAAGGGTAAGGGTAAGGGTAAGGGTAAGCTTAAGGGTAAAAGCAAGGGTAAGGGTAAGGGTAAGGGTAAGGGTAAGGGTAAGGGTAAGGGTAAGGGTAAGGGTAAGGGTAAGGGTAAAGGTAAGGGTAAGCCTTACCCTTGCTTTTACCCTTACCCTTACCCTTGCTTTTACCCTTAGGCTTACCCTTACCCTTACCCTTACCCTTACCCTTACCCTCACCCTTACCCTTGCTTTCACCCTTAAGCTTACCCTTACCCTTACCCTTACCCTTACCCTTACCCTCACCCTTACCCTTGCTTTCACCCTTAAGCTTACCCTTACCCTTACCCTTACCCTTACCCTTACCCTTACCCTTACCCTTACCCTTACCCTTACCCTTACCCTTACCCTTACCCTTACCCTTACCCTTACCCTTACCCTTACCCTTACCCTTACCCTTACCCTTACCCTTGCTTTTACCCTTAAGCTTACCCTTACCCTTACCCTTACCCTTACCCTTACCCTTACCCTTACCCTTACCCTTACCCTTACCCTTACCCTTGCTTTTTCGCTTAAGCTTACCCTTACCCTTACCCTTACCCTTACCCTTACCCTTACCCTTACCCTTACCCTTACCCTTACCCTTACCCTTACCCTTACCCTTACCCTTACCCTTACCCTTACCCATACCCTTGCTTTTACCCTTAGGCTTACCCTTACCTTTACCCTTACCCTTACCCTTACCCTTACCCTTACCCTTGCTTTTACCCTTAAGCTTACCCTTACCCTTACCCTTACCCTTACCCTTACGCTTGCTTTTACCCTTAAGCTTACCCTTACCCTTACCCTTACCCTTACCCTTACGCTTGCTTTTACCCTTAGGCTTACCCTTACCCTTACCCTTACCCTTACCCTTACCCTTACCCTTACCCTTACCCTTACCCTTACCCTTACCCTTACCCTTACCCTTACCCTTACCCTTACCCTTACCCTTGCTTTTACCCTTAAGCTTACCCTTACCCTTACCCTTACCCTTACCCTTACCCCTACCCTTACCCTTACCCTTACCCTTACCCTTACCCTTACCCTTACCCTTGCTTTTACCCTTAGGCTTACCCTTACCTTTACCCTTACCCTTACCCTTACCCTTACCCTTACCCTTACCCTTACCCTTACCCTTGCTTTTACCCTTAAGCTTACCCTCACCCTTACCCTTACCCTTACCCTTGCTTTTACCCTTAAGCTTACCCTTACCCTTACCCTTACCCTTACCCTTACCCTTACCCTTGCTTTAACCCTTAAGCTTACCCTTACCCTTACCCTTACCCTTACCCTTACCCTTACCCTTACCCTTGCTTTTACCCTTAAGCTTACCCTTACCCTTACCCTTACCCTTACCCTTACCCTTAGCCTTACCCTTACCCTTACCCTTACCCTTACCCTTACCATAACCCTTACCCTTGCTTTTACCCTTAGGCTTACCCTTACCTTTACCCTTACCCTTACCCTTACCCTTACCCTTACCCTTACCCTTACCCTTGCTTTTACCCTTAAGCTTACCCTTACCCTTACCCTTACCCTTACCCTTACCCTTACCCTTACCCTTACCCTTGCTTTTACCCTTAAGCTTACCCTTACCCTTACCCTTACCCTTACCCTTACCCTTGCTTTTACCCTTAGGCTTACCCTTACCCTTACCCTTACCCTTACCCTTGCTTTTACCCTTAAGCTTACCCTTACACTTACCCTTACCCTTACCCTTACCCTTACCCTTACCCTTACCCTTACCCTTTCCCTTACCCTTACCCTTGCTTTTACCCTTAGGCTTACCCTTACCTTTACCCTTACCCTTACCCTTACCCTTACCCTAACCCTTACCCTCACCCTTACCCTTACCCTTACCCTTACCCTTACCCTTACCCTTACCCTTACCCTTGCTTTTACCCTTAAGCTTACCCTTACCCTTACCCTTACCCTTACCCTTACCCTTACCCTTACCCTTGCTTTTACCCTTAAGCTTACCCTTACCCTTACCCTTACCCTTACCCTTAACCTCACCCTTACCCTTACCCTTACCCTTGCTTATACCCTTAAGCTTACCCTTACCCTTACCCTTACCCTTACCCTTACCCTTACCCTTACCCTTACCCTTACCCTTACCCTTACCCTTGCTTTTACCCTTAGGCTTACCCTTACCTTTACCCTTACCCTTACCCTTACCCTTACCCTTACCCTTACCCTTACCCTTACCCTTACCCTTACCCTTACCCTTACCCTTACCCTTACCCTTGCTTTTACCCTTAAGCTTACCCTTACCCTTACCCTTACCCTTACCCTTACCCTAACCCTTACCCTTGCTTTTACCCTTTAGCTTACCCTTACCCTTACCCTTACCCTTACCCTTACCCTTACCCTTACCCTTACCCTTACCCTTACCCTTACCCTTACCCTTACCCTTACCCTTACCCTTGCTTTTACCCTTAAGCTTACCCTTACCCTTACCCTTACCTTACCCTTACCCTTACCCTTACCCTTACCCTTACCCTTACCCTTACCCTTACCCTTGCTTTTACCCTTAAGCTTACCCTTACCCTCACCCTTACCCTTACCCTTACCCTTGCTTTTACCCTTAGGCTTACCCTTACCTTTACCCTTACCCTTACCCTTACCCTTACCCTTACCCTTACCCTTACCCTTACCCTTACCCTTACCCTTGCTTTTACCCTTAAGCTTACCCTTACCCTTACCCTTACCCTTACCCTTACCCTTACCCTTACCCTTACCCTTGCTTTTACCCTTAAGCTTACCCTTACCCTTACCCTTACCCTTACCCTTACCCTTGCTTTTACCCTTAGGCTTACCCTTACCCTTACCCTTACCCTTACCCTTGCTTCTACCCTTAAGCTTACCCTCACCCTTACCCTTACTCTTACCCTTACCCTTACCCTTACCCTTACCCTTACCCTTACCCTTACCCCTACCCTTACCCTTACCCTTACCCTTACCCTTACCCTTGCTTTTACCCTTAGGCTTACCCTTAATTTACCCTTACCCTAACCCTTACCCTTACCCTTACCCTTACCCTTACCCTTGCTTTTACCCTTAAGCTTACCCTTACCCTTACCCTTACCCTTACCCTTACCCTTACCCTTACCCTTGCTTTTACCCTTAAGCTTACCATTACCCTTACCCTTACCCTTACCCTTACCCTTACCCTTACCCTTACCCTTACCTTTACCCTTACCCTTGCTTTTACCCTTAAGCTTACCCTTACCCTTACCCTTACCCTTCCCCTTACCCTAACCCTTACCCTTGCTTTTACCCTTAAGCTTACCCTTACCCTTACCCTTACCCTTACCCTTACCCTTACCCTTCCTTACCCTTACCTTTACCCTTACCCTTACCCTTACCCTTACCCTTACCCTTACCCTTACCCTTACCCTTACCCTTGCTTTTACCCTTAAGCTTACCCTTACCCTTACCCCTACCCTTACCCTTACCCTTACCCTTACCCTTACCCTTGCTTTTACCCTTAAGCTTACCCTTACCCTTACCCTTACCCTTACCCTTACCCTTACCCCTGCTTTTACCCTTAGGCTTACCCTTACCTTTACCCTTACCCTTACCCTTACCCTTACCCTTACCCTTACCCTTACCCTTACCCTTGCTTTTACCCTTAAGCTTACCCTTACCCTTACCCTTACCCTTACCCTTACCCTTACCCTTACCCTTACCCTTGCATTTACCCTTAAGCTTACCCTTACCCTTACCCTTACCCTTACCCTTGCTTTTACCCTTAGGCTTACCCTTACCCTAACCCTTACCCTTACCCTTGCTTTTACCCTTAAGCTTACCCTTACCCTTACCCTTACTCTTACCCTTACTCTTACCCTTACTCTTACCCTTACCCTTACCCTTACCCTTACCCTTACCCTTACCCTTACCCTTACCCTTACCCTTACCCTTACCCTTACCCTTGCTTTTACCCTTAGGCTTACCCTTACCCTTACCCCTACCCTTACCCTTACCCTTACCCTTACCCTTACCCTTACCCTTACCCTTACCCTTACCCTTACCCTTACCCTTACCCTTACCCTTACCCTTACCCTTACCCTTACCCTTACCCTTGCTTTTACCCTTAAGCTTACCCTTACCCTTACCCTTACCCTTACCCTTACCCTTACCCTTACCCTTACCCTTACCCTTACCCTTGCTTTTACCCTTAAGCTTACCCTTACCCTCACCCTTACCCTTACTCTTACCCTTGCTTTTACCCTTAGGCTTACCCTTACCTTTACCCTTACCCTTACCCTTACCCTTACCCTTACCCTTACCCTTACCCTTACCCTTACCCTTACCCTTACCCTTGCTTTTACCCTTAAGCTTACCCTTACCCTTACCCTTACCCTTACCCTTACCCTTACCCTTGCTTTTACCCTTAAGCTTACCCTTACCCTTACCCTTACCCTTACCCTTACCCTTGCTTTTACCCTTAGGCTTACCCTTACCCTTACCCTTACCCTTACCCTTGCTTCTACCCTTAAGCTTACCCTTACCCTTACCCTTACTCTTACCCTTACCCTTACCCTTACCCTTACCCTTACCCTTACCCTTACCCTTACCCTTACCCTTACCCTTACCCTTACCCTTACCCTTACCCTTACCCTTGCTTTTACCCTTAGGCTTACCCTTACCTTTACCCTTACCCTAACCCTTACCCTTACCCTTACCCTTACCCTTACCCTTACCCTTGCTTTTACCCTTAAGCTTACCCTTACCCTTACCCTTACCCTTACCCTTACCCTTACCCTTGCTTTTACCCTTAAGCTTACCATTACCCTTACCCTTATCCTTACCCTTACCCTTACCCTTACCCTTACCCTTACCCTTACCCTTGCTTTTACCCTTAAGCTTACCCTTACCCTTACCCTTACCCTTACCCTTACCCTAACCCTTACCCTTGCTTTTACCCTTAAGCTTACCCTTACCCTTGCCCTTACCCTTACCCTTACCCTTACCTTTACCCTTACCCTTACCCTTACCCTTACCCTTACCCTTACCCTTACCCTTTCCCTTACCCTTGCTTTTACCCTTAAGCTTACCCTTACCCTTACCCCTACCCTTACCCTTACCCTTACCCTTACCCTTGCTTTTACCCTTAAGCTTACCCTTACCCTTACCCTTACCCTTACCCTTACCCTTACCCTTACCCTTGCTTTTACCCTTAGGCTTACCCTTACCTTTACCCTTACCCTTACACTTACCCTTACCCTTACCCTTACCCTTGCTTTTACCCTTAAGCTTACCCTTACCCTTACCCTTACCCTTACCCTTACCCTTACCCTTACCCTTGCTTTTACCCTTAAGCTTACCCTTACCTTTACCCTTACCCTTACCCTTACCCTTGCTTTTACCCTTAGGCTTACCCTTACCCTAACCCTTACCCTTACCCTTGCTTTTACCCTTAAGCTTACCCTTACCCTTACCCTAACTCTTACCCTTACCCTTACCCTTACCCTTACCCTTACCCTTACCCTTACCCTTACCCTTACCCTTACCCTTACCCTTGCATTTACCCTTAGGCTTACCCTTACCTTTACCCTTACCCTAACCCTTACCCTTACCCTTACCCTTACCCTTGCTTTTACCCTTAAGCTTACCCTTACCCTTACCCTTACCCTTACCCTTGCTTTTACCCTTAAGCTTACCCTTACCCTTACCCTTACCCTTACCCTTACCCTTACCCTTACCCTTACCCTTACCCTTACCCTTGCTTTTACCCTTAAGCTTACCCTTACCCTTACCCTTACCCTTACCCTTACCCTTACCCTTACCCTTACCCTTACCCTTATCATTGCTTTTACCCTTAGGCTTACCCTTACCTTTACCCTTACCCTTACCCTTACCCTTACCCTTACCCTTGCTTTTACCCTTAAGCTTACCCTTACCCTTACCCTTACCCTTACCCTTAAGCTTACCCTTACCCTTACCCTTACCCTTACCCTTACCCTTACCCTTACCCTTACCCTTACCCTTACCCTTACCCTTACCCTTACCCTTACCCTTGCTTTTACCCTTAAGCTTACCCTTACCCTTACCCTTACCCTTACCCTTACCCTTGCTTTTACCCTTAAGCTTACCCTCACCCTTACCCTTACCCTTACCCTTAAGCTTTCCCTTACCCTTACCCTTACACTTACCCTTACCCTTACCCTTACCCTTACCCTTACCCTTACCCTTACCCTTACCCTTACCCTTACCCTTACCCTTACCCTTGCTTTAACCCTTAAGCTTACCCTTACCCTTACCCTTACCCTTACCCTTAAGCTTACCCTTACCCT
>CAUEHS010000859.1:0-57592 GCA_958510865.1 Myrrha octodecimguttata | reverse complement strand
TTATTAAGCTTACCCTTGGCCTTACCCTTACCCTTAAGCTTACCCTTACCCTTAACCTTACCCTTACCCTTACCCTTACCCTTACCCTCACCCTTACCCTTGCTTTTACCCTTAAGCTTACCCTTACCTTTACCCTTACCCTTACCCTTACCCTTACCCTTACCCTTACCCTTACCCTTACCCTTACCCTAACCCTTGCTTTTACCCTTAAGCTTACCCTTACCCTTACCCTTACCCTTACCCTTAAGCTTACCCTTACCCTTACCCTTACCCTTACCCTTACCCTTACCCTTACCCTTACCCTTACCCTTGCTTTTATCCTTAAGCTTACCCTTGGCCTTACCCTTACCCTTAAGCTTACCCTTACCCTTACCCTTACCCTTACCCTTGCTTTTACCCTTAAGCTTACCCTTACCCTTACCCTTACCCTTACCCTTACCCTTAACCTTACCCTTACCCTAACCCTTACCCTTGCTTTTACCCTTAGGCTTACCCTTACCTTTACCCTTACCCTTACCCTTACCCTTACCCTTACCCTTACCCTTACCCTTACCCTTACCCTTACCCTTGCTTTTACCCTTAAGCTTACCCTTACCCTTACCCTTACCCTTACCCTTACCCTTACCCTTACCCTTGCTTTTACCCTTAAGCTTACCCTTACCCTTACCCTTACCCTTACCCTTACCCTTACCCTTACCCTTACCCTAACCCTTGCTTTTACCCTTAAGCTTACCCTTACCCTTACCCTTACCCTTAAGCTTACCCTTACTCTTACCCTTACCCTTACCCTTACCCTTACCCTTACCCTTACCCTTACCCTTACCCTTGCTTTTACCCTTAAGCTTACCCTTACCCTTACCCTTACCCTTGCTTTTACCCTTAAGCTTACCCTTACCCTTACCCTTACCCTTAAGCTTACCCTTACCCTTACCCTTACCCTTACCCTTACCCTTACCCTTACCCTTACCCTTACCCTTACCCTTACCCTTACCCTTGCTTTTACCCTTAAGCTGACCCTTACCCTTACCCTTACCCTTACCCTTACCCTTACCCTTACCCTTACCCTTACCCTTACCCTTGCTTTTACCCTTAGGCTTACCCTTACCTTTACCCTTACCCTTACCCTTACCCTTACCCTTACCCTTACCCTTACCCTTGCTTTTACCCTTAAGCTTACCCTTACCCTTACCCTTACCCTTACCCTTACCCTTACCTTTACCCTTACCCTTACCCTTACCCTTACCCTTGCTTTTGCCCTTAAGCTTACCCTTACCCTTACCCTTACCCTTACCCTTACCCTTACCCTTACCCTTACCCTTACCCTTGCTTTTACCCTTAAGCTTACCCTTACCCTTACCCTTACCCTTACCCTTACCCTTACCCTTACCCTTACCCTTACCCTTACCCTTACCCTTACCCTTACCCTTACCCTTGCTTTTACCCTTAAGCTTACCCTTACCCTTACCCTTACCCTTACCCTTACCCTTACCCTTACCCTTACCCTTACCCTTACCCTTGCTTTTACCCTTGAGCTTACCCTTACCCTTACCCTTACCCTTACCCTTACCCTTACCCTTACCCTTACCCTTACCCTTACCCTTACCCTTACCCTTGCTTTTACCCTTAGGCTTACCCTTACCTTTACCCTCACCCTTACCCTTACCCTTACCCTTACCCTTACCCTTGCTTTTACCCTTAAGCTTACCCTTACCCTTACCCTTACCCTTACCCTTACCCTTTCCCTTACCTTTACCCTTACCCTTTCCCTTGCTTTTACCCTTAAGCTTACCCTTACCCTTACCCTTACCCTTACCTTTACCCTTACCCTTACCCTTACCCTTACCCTTACCCTTACCCTTACCCTTACCCTTGTTTTTACCCTTAAGCTTACCCTTACCCTTACCCTTACCCTTACCCTTACCCTTACCCTTACCCTTACCCTTACCCTTACCCTTACCCTTACCCTTACCCTTACCCTTACCCTTACCCTTACCCTTACCATTACCCTTACCCTTGCTTTTACCCTTAAGCTTACCCTTACCCTTACCCTTACCCTTACCCTTACCCTTACCCTTACCCTTGCTTTTACCCTTAAGCTTACCCTTACCCTTACCCTTACCCTTACCCTTACCCTTGCTTTTACCCTTAAGTTTACCCTTACCCTTACCCTTTTCCTTACCCTTAAGCTTAACCTTACCCTTACCCTTACCCTTACCCTTACCCTTACCCTTACCCTTACCCTTACCCTTACCCTTACCCTTGCTTTTACCCTTAAGCTTACCCTTACCCTTACCCTTACCCTTACCCTTACCCTTACACTTACCCTTACCCTTACCCTTACCCTTACCCTTACCCTTGCATTTACCCTTAGGCTTACCCTTACCTTTACCCTTACCCTTACCCTTACCCTTACCCTTACCCTTACCCTTACCCTTACCCTTACCCTTACCCTTGCTTTTACCCTTAAGCTTACCCTTACCCTTACCCTTACCCTTACCCTTACCATTACCCTTGCTTTTACCCTAAAGCTTACCTTTACCCTTACCCTTACCCTTACCCTTACCCTTACCCTTACCCTTGCTTTTACCCTTAAGCTTACCCTTACCCTTACCCTTACCCTTACCCTTACCCTTACCCTTACCCTTACCCTTACCCTTACCCTTACCCTTACCTTTACCCTTACCCTTACTTTTACCCTTAAGCTTACCCTTACCCTTACCCTTACCCTTACCCTTACCCTTACCCTTACCCTTACCCTTACCCTTACCCTTACCCTTACCCTTACCCTTGCTTTTACCCATAAGCTTACCCTTACCCTTACCCTTACCCTTACCCTTAAGCTTACCCTTACCCTTACCCTTACCCTTACCCTTACCCTTACCCTTACCCTTACCCTTATCCTTGCTTTTACCCTTAAGCTTACCCTTACCCTTACCCTTACCCTTACCCTTGCTTTTACCCTTAAGCTTACCCTTAGCCTTACCCTTACCCTTACCCTTAAGCTTACCCTTACCCTTACCCTTACCCTTACCCTTACCCTTACCCTTATTCTTACCCTTACCCTTACCCTTGCTTTTACCCTTAAGCTTACCCTTACCCTTACCCTTACCCTTACCCTTAAGCTTACCCTTACCCTTACCCTTACCCTTACCCTTACCCTTACCCTTACCCTTACCCTTACCCTTGCTTTTACCCTTAAGCTTACCCTTACCCTTACCCTTACCCTTACCCTTAAGCTTACCCTTACCCTTACCCTTACCCTTACCCTTACCCTTACCCTTACCCTTACCCTTACCCTTGCTTTTACCCTTAAGCTTACCCTTACCCTTACCCTCACCCTTACCCTTACCCTTGCTTTTACCCTTGAGCTTACCCTTACCCTTACCCTTACCCTTACCCTTAATCTTACCCTTACCCTTACCCTTACCCTTACCCTTACCCTTACCCTTACCCTTACCCTTACCCTTGCTTTTACCCTTAAGCTTACCCTTACCCTTACCCTTACCCTTACCCTTACCCTTACCCTTACCCTTACCCTTACCCTTACCCTTACCCTTACCCTTACCCTTACCCTTACCCTTACCCTTACCCTTACCCTTGCTTTTACCCTTAGGCTTACCCTTACCTTTACCCTTACCCTTACCCTTACCCTTACCCTTACCCTTACCCTTACCCTTACCCTTGCTTTTACCCTTAAGCTTACCCTTACCCTTACCCTTTCCCTTACCCTTACCCTTACCCTTGCTTTTACCTTTAAGCTTACCCTTACCCTTACCCTTACCCTTACCCTTACCCTTGCTTTTACCCTTAGGCTTACCCTTACCCTTACCCTTACCTTTACCCTTGCTTTTACCTTTAAGCTTACTCTTACCCTTACCTTTACCCTTACCCTTACCCTTACCCTTACCCTTACCCTTACCCTTACCCTTACCCTTACCCTTACCCTTACCTTTACCCTTACCCTTACCCTTACCCTTACCCTTACCCTTACCCTTACCCTTACCCTTACCCTTACCCTTACCCTTACCCTTGCTTTTACCCTTAAGCTTACCCTTACCCTTACCCTTACCCTTACCCTTACCCTTACCCTTACCCTTACCCTTACCCTTACCCTCACCCTTGCTTTTACCCTTAAGCTTACCCTTACCCTTACCCTTACCCTTGCTTTTACCCTTTAGCTTACCCTTACCCTTACCCTTACCCTTACCCTTACCCTTGCTTTTACCCTTAGGCTTACCCTTACCCTTACCCTTACCCTTACCCTTGCTTTTACCCTTAAGCTTACCCTTACCCTTACCCTTACCCTTACTCTTACCCTTACCCTTACCCTTACCCTTACCCTTACCCTTGCTTTTACCCTTAGGCTTACCCTTACCTTTACCCTTACCCTTACCCTTACCCTTACCCTTACCCTTACCCTTACCCTTACCCTTACCCTTACCCTTACCCTTGCTTTTACCCTTAAGCTTACCCTTACCCTTACCCTTACCCTTACCCTTACCCTTACCCTTACCCTTACCCTTGCTTTTACCCTTAAGCTTACCCTTACCCTTACCCTTACCCTTACCCTTACCCTTACCCTTACCCTTACCCTTACCCTTACCCTTACCCTTACCCTTACCCTTACCCTTGCTTTTACCCTTAAGCTTACCCTTACCCTTACCCTTACCCTTACCCTTAAGCTTACCCTTACCCTTACCCTTACCCTTACCCTTACCCTTACCCTTACCCTTACCCTTACCCTTGCTTTTACCCTTAAGCTTACCCTTACCCTTACCCTTACCCTTACCCTTACCCTTGCTTTTACCCTTACCCTTATCCTTACCCTTAAGCTTACCCTTACCCTTACCCTTACCCTTACCCTTACCCTTACCCTTACCCTTACCCTTACCCTTACCCTTACCCTTGCTTTTACCCTTAAGCTTACCCTTACCCTTACCCTTACCCTTACCCTTACCCTTACCCTTGCTTTTACCCTTAGGCTTACCCTTACCTTTACCCTTACCCTTACCCTTACCCTTACCCTTACCCTTACCCTTACCCTTACCCTTACCCTTACCCTTACCCTTACCCTTACCCTTACCCTTACGCTTGCTTTTACCCTTAAGCTTACCCTTACCCTTACCCTTACCCTTACCCTTACCCTTACCCTTACCCTTACCCTTACCCTTACCCTCACCCTTGCTTTTACCCTTAAGCTTACCCTTACCCTTACCCTTACCCTTACCCTTACCCTTACCCTTACCCTTACCCTTACCCTTACCCTTACCCTTACCCTTACCCTTACCCTTACCCTTACCCTTGCTTTTACCCTTAAGCTTACCCTTACCCTTACCCTTACCCTTACCCTTACCCTTACCCTTACCCTTACCCTTACCCTTACCCTTACCCTTACCCTTGCTTTTACCCTTAGGCTTACCCTTACCTTTACCCTTACCCTTACCCTTACCCTTACCCTTACCCTTACCCTTGCTTTTACCCTTAAGCTTACCCTTACCCTTACTCTTACCCTTACCCTTACCCTTACCCTTGCTTTTACCCTTAAGCTGACCCTTACCCTTACCCTTACCCTTACCCTTACCCTTACCCTTACCCTTACCCTTGCTTTTACCCTTAGGCTTACCCTTACCTTTACCCTTACCCTTACCCTTACCCTTACCCTTACCCTTACCCTTACCCTTGCTTTTACCCTTAAGCTTACCCTTACCCTTACCCTTACCCTTACCCTTACCCTTACCTTTACCCTTACCCTTACCCTTACCCTTACCCTTGCTTTTGCCCTTAAGCTTACCCTTACCCTTACCCTTACCCTTACCCTTACCCTTACCCTTACCCTTACCCTTACCCTTGCTTTTACCCTTAAGCTTACCCTTACCCTTACCCTTACCCTTACCCTTACCCTTACCCTTACCCTTACCCTTACCCTTACCCTTACCCTTACCCTTACCCTTACCCTTGCTTTTACCCTTAAGCTTACCCTTACCCTTACCCTTACCCTTACCCTTACCCTTACCCTTACCCTTACCCTTACCCTTACCCTTGCTTTTACCCTTGAGCTTACCCTTACCCTTACCCTTACCCTTACCCTTACCCTTACCCTTACCCTTACCCTTACCCTTACCCTTACCCTTACCCTTGCTTTTACCCTTAGGCTTACCCTTACCTTTACCCTCACCCTTACCCTTACCCTTACCCTTACCCTTACCCTTGCTTTTACCCTTAAGCTTACCCTTACCCTTACCCTTACCCTTACCCTTACCCTTTCCCTTACCTTTACCCTTACCCTTTCCCTTGCTTTTACCCTTAAGCTTACCCTTACCCTTACCCTTACCCTTACCTTTACCCTTACCCTTACCCTTACCCTTACCCTTACCCTTACCCTTACCCTTGCTTTTACCCTTAAGCTTACCCTTACCCTTACCCTTACCCTTACCCTTACCCTTACCCTTACCCTTACCCTTACCCTTACCCTTACCCTTACCCTTACCCTTACCCTTACCCTTACCCTTACCCTTACCCTTACCATTACCCTTACCCTTGCTTTTACCCTTAAGCTTACCCTTACCCTTACCCTTACCCTTACCCTTACCCTTACCCTTACCCTTGCTTTTACCCTTAAGCTTACCCTTACCCTTACCCTTACCCTTACCCTTACCCTTGCTTTTACCCTTAAGTTTACCCTTACCCTTACCCTTTTCCTTACCCTTAAGCTTAACCTTACCCTTACCCTTACCCTTACCCTTACCCTTACCCTTACCCTTACCCTTACCCTTACCCTTACCCTTACCCTTGCTTTTACCCTTAAGCTTACCCTTACCCTTACCCTTACCCTTACCCTTACCCTTACACTTACCCTTACCCTTACCCTTACCCTTACCCTTACCCTTGCATTTACCCTTAGGCTTACCCTTACCTTTACCCTTACCCTTACCCTTACCCTTACCCTTACCCTTACCCTTACCCTTACCCTTACCCTTACCCTTGCTTTTACCCTTAAGCTTACCCTTACCCTTACCCTTACCCTTACCCTTACCATTACCCTTGCTTTTACCCTAAAGCTTACCTTTACCCTTACCCTTACCCTTACCCTTACCCTTACCCTTACCCTTGCTTTTACCCTTAAGCTTACCCTTACCCTTACCCTTACCCTTACCCTTACCCTTACCCTTACCCTTACCCTTACCCTTACCCTTACCCTTACCTTTACCCTTACCCTTACTTTTACCCTTAAGCTTACCCTTACCCTTACCCTTACCCTTACCCTTACCCTTACCCTTACCCTTACCCTTACCCTTACCCTTACCCTTACCCTTACCCTTACCCTTGCTTTTACCCATAAGCTTACCCTTACCCTTACCCTTACCCTTACCCTTAAGCTTACCCTTACCCTTACCCTTACCCTTACCCTTACCCTTACCCTTACCCTTACCCTTACCCTTGCTTTTACCCTTAAGCTTACCCTTACCCTTACCCTTACCCTTACCCTTGCTTTTACCCTTAAGCTCACCCTTAGCCTTACCCTTACCCTTACCCTTAAGCTTACCCTTACCCTTACCCTTACCCTTACCCTTACCCTTACCCTTACCCTTACCCTTATTCTTACCCTTACCCTTACCCTTGCTTTTACCCTTAAGCTTACCCTTACCCTTACCCTTACCCTTACCCTTAAGCTTACCCTTACCCTTACCCTTACCCTTACCCTTACCCTTACCCTTACCCTTACCCTTACCCTTGCTTTTACCCTTAAGCTTACCCTTACCCTTACCCTTACCCTTACCCTTAAGCTTACCCTTACCCTTACCCTTACCCTTACCCTTACCCTTACCCTTACCCTTACCCTTACCCTTGCTTTTACCCTTAAGCTTACCCTTACCCTTACCCTTACCCTTACCCTTACCCTTGCTTTTACCCTTGAGCTTACCCTTACCCTTACCCTTACCCTTACCCTTAATCTTACCCTTACCCTTACCCTTACCCTTACCCTTACCCTTACCCTTACCCTTACCCTTACCCTTGCTTTTACCCTTAAGCTTACCCTTACCCTTACCCTTACCCTTACCCTTACCCTTACCCTTACCCTTACCCTTACCCTTACCCTTACCCTTACCCTTACCCTTACCCTTACCCTTACCCTTACCCTTACCCTTACCCTTGCTTTTACCCTTAGGCTTACCCTTACCTTTACCCTTACCCTTACCCTTACCCTTACCCTTACCCTTACCCTTACCCTTACCCTTGCTTTTACCCTTAAGCTTACCCTTACCCTTACCCTTTCCCTTACCCTTACCCTTACCCTTGCTTTTACCTTTAAGCTTACCCTTACCCTTACCCTTACCCTTACCCTTACCCTTGCCTTTACCCTTAGGCTTACCCTTACCCTTACCCTTACCTTTACCCTTGCTTTTACCTTTAAGCTTACTCTTACCCTTACCTTTACCCTTACCCTTACCCTTACCCTTACCCTTACCCTTACCCTTACCCTTACCCTTACCCTTACCCTTACCTTTACCCTTACCCTTACCCTTACCCTTACCCTTACCCTTACCCTTACCCTTACCCTTACCCTTACCCTTACCCTTACCCTTGCTTTTACCCTTAAGCTTACCCTTACCCTTACCCTTACCCTTACCCTTACCCTTACCCTTACCCTTACCCTTACCCTTACCCTCACCCTTGCTTTTACCCTTAAGCTTACCCTTACCCTTACCCTTACCCTTGCTTTTACCCTTTAGCTTACCCTTACCCTTACCCTTACCCTTACCCTTACCCTTGCTTTTACCCTTAGGCTTACCCTTACCCTTACCCTTACCCTTACCCTTGCTTTTACCCTTAAGCTTACCCTTACCCTTACCCTTACCCTTACTCTTACCCTTACCCTTACCCTTACCCTTACCCTTACCCTTGCTTTTACCCTTAGGCTTACCCTTACCTTTACCCTTACCCTTACCCTTACCCTTACCCTTACCCTTACCCTTACCCTTACCCTTACCCTTACCCTTACCCTTGCTTTTACCCTTAAGCTTACCCTTACCCTTACCCTTACCCTTACCCTTACCCTTACCCTTACCCTTACCCTTGCTTTTACCCTTAAGCTTACCCTTACCCTTACCCTTACCCTTACCCTTACCCTTACCCTTACCCTTACCCTTACCCTTACCCTTACCCTTACCCTTACCCTTGCTTTTACCCTTAAGCTTACCCTTACCCTTACCCTTACCCTTACCCTTAAGCTTACCCTTACCCTTACCCTTACCCTTACCCTTACCCTTACCCTTACCCTTACCCTTACCCTTGCTTTTACCCTTAAGCTTACCCTTACCCTTACCCTTACCCTTACCCTTACCCTTGCTTTTACCCTTACCCTTATCCTTACCCTTAAGCTTACCCTTACCCTTACCCTTACCCTTACCCTTACCCTTACCCTTACCCTTACCCTTACCCTTACCCTTACCCTTGCTTTTACCCTTAAGCTTACCCTTACCCTTACCCTTACCCTTACCCTTACCCTTACCCTTGCTTTTACCCTTAGGCTTACCCATACCTTTACCCTTACCCTTACCCTTACCCTTACCCTTACCCTTACCCTTACCCTTACCCTTACCCTTACCCTTACCCTTACCCTTACCCTTACCCTTACCCTTACGCTTGCTTTTACCCTTAAGCTTACCCTTACCCTTACCCTTACCCTTACCCTTACCCTTACCCTTACCCTTACCCTTACCCTCACCCTTGCTTTTACCCTTAAGCTTACCCTTACCCTTACCCTTACCCTTACCCTTACCCTTACCCTTACCCTTACCCTTACCCTTACCCTTACCCTTACCCTTACCCTTACCCTTACCCTTACCCTTGCTTTTACCCTTAAGCTTACCCTTACCCTTACCCTTACCCTTACCCTTACCCTTACCCTTACCCTTACCCTTACCCTTACCCTTACCCTTACCCTTGCTTTTACCCCTAGGCTTACCCTTACCTTTACCCTTACCCTTACCCTTACCCTTACCCTTACCCTTACCCTTGCTTTTACCCTTAAGCTTACCCTTACCCTTACTCTTACCCTTACCCTTACCCTTACCCTTGCTTTTACCCTTAAGCTTACCCTTACCCTTACCCTTACCCTTACCCTTACCCTTGCTTTTACCCTTAGGCTTACCCTTACCCTTACCCTTACCCTTACCCTTAAGCTTACCCTTACCCTAACCCTTACCCTTACCCTTACCCTTACCCTTACCTTTACCCTTACCCTTACCCTTGCTTTTACCCTTAAGCTTACCCTTACCCTTACCCTTACACTTACCCTTACCCTTACCCTTACCCTTACCCTTACCCTTACCCTAACCCTTACCCTTACCCTTGTTTTTACCCTTAGGCTTACCCTTACCTTTACCCTTACCCTTACCCTTACCCTTAAGCTTACCCTTACCCTTACCCTTACCCTTACCCTTACCCTTACCCTTACCCTTACCCTTACCCTTACCCTTGCTTTTACCCTTAAGCTTACCCTTACCCTTACCCTTACACTTACCCTTACCCTTACCCTTACCCTTACCCTTACCCTTACCCTTACCCTTACCCTTACCCTAACCCTTACCCTTACCCTTGCTTTTACCCTTAGGCTTACCCTTACCTTTACCCTTACCCTTACCCTTACCCTTACCCTTACCCTTACCCTTACCCTTACCCTTGCTTTTACCCTTAAGCTTACCCTTACCCTTACCCTTACCCTTACCCTTACCCTTACCCTTACTCTTTCCCTTGTTTTACCCTTAAGCTTACCCTTACCCTTACCCTTACCCTTACCCTCACCCTTACCCTTACCCTTACCCTTGCTTTTACCCTTAAGCTTACCCTTACCCTTACCCTTACCCTAACCCTTACCCTTACCCTTACCCTTACCCTTACCCTTGCTTTTACCCTTAAGCTTACCCTTACCCTTACCCTTACCCTTACCCTCACCCTTACCCTTACCCTTACCCTTACCCTTACCCTTACCCTTACCCTTACCCTTACCCTTACCCTTACCCTTAAACTTACCCTTACCCTTACCCTTGCTTTTACCCTTAGGCTTACCCTTACCTTTACCCTTACCCTTACCCTTACCCTTACCCTTACCCTTACCCTTGCTTTAACCCTTAAGCTTACCCTTACTCTCACCCTTACCCTTACCCTTACCCTTGCTTTTACCCTTAAGCTTACCCTTACCCTTACCCTTACCCTTACCCTTACCCTTACCCTTGTTTTACCCTTAGGCTTACCCTTACCCTTACCCTTACCCTTACCCTTGCTTTTACCCTTAAGCTTACCCTTACCCTTACCCTTACCCTTACCCTTACCCTTACCCTTACCCTTACCCTTACCCTTACCTTTACCCTTACCCTTGCTTTTACCCTTAGGCTTACCCTAACCTTTACCCTTACCCTTACCCTTACCCTTACCCTTACCCTTACCCTTACCCTTACCCTTACCCTTACCCTTACCCTTACCCTTACCCTTACCCTTACCCTTGCTTTTACCCTTAAGCTTACACTTACCCTTACCCTTACCCTTACCCTTACCCTTACCCTTACCCTTACCCTTACCCTTGCTTTTACCCTTAAGCTTACCCTTACCCTTACCCTTACCCTCACCCTTACCCTTACCCTTACCCTTGCTTATACCCTTAAGCTTACCCTTACCCTTACCCTTACCCTTACCCTTACCCTTACCCTTACCCTTACCCTTACCCTTACCCTTACCCTTACCCTTACCCTTGCTTTCACCCTTAGGCTTACCCTTACCTTTACCCTTACCCTTACCCTTACCCTTACCCTTGCTTTTACCCTCAAGCTTACCCTTACCCTTACCCTTACCCTTACCCTAACCCTTACCCTTGCTTTTACCCTTAAGCTTACCCTTACCCTTACCCTTACCCTTACCCTTACCCTTACCCTTACCCTAACCCTTACCCTTACCCTTGCTTTTACCCTTAAGCTTACCCTTACCCTTACCCTTACCCTTACCCTTACCCTTACCCTTACCCTTACCCTTACCCTTACCCTTACCCTTGCTTTTACCCTTAAGCTTACCCTTACCCTTACCCTTACCCTTACCCTTACCCTTACCCTTACCCTTACCCTTACCCTTACCCTTACCCTTACCCTTGCTTTTACCCTTAAGCTTACCCTTACCCTTACCCGTACCCTTACCCTTACCCTTACCCTTACCCTTACCCTTACCCTTGCTTTTACCCTTAAGCTTACCCTTACCCTTACCCTTACCCTTACCCTTACCCTTACCCTTACCCTTACCCTTACCCTTACCCTTACCCTTACCCTTACCCTTACCCTTACCCTTACCCTTACCCTTACCCTTGCTTTTACCCTTAAGCTTACCCTTACCCTTACCCTTACCCTTACCCTTACCCTTACCCTTACCCTTGCTTTTACCCTTTAGCTTACCCTTACCCTCACCCTTACCCTTACCCTTACCCTTACCCTTGCTTTTACCCTTAGGCTTACCCTTACCCTTACCCTTACCCTTACCCTTGCTTTTACCCTTAAGCTTACCCTTACCCTTACCCTTACCCTTACTCTTACCCTTACCCTTACCCTTACCCTTACCCTTACCCTTGCTTTTACCCTTAGGCTTACCCTTACCTTTACCCTTACCCTTACCCTTACCCTTACCCTTACCCTTACCCTTACCCTTACCCTTACCCTTACCCTTACCCTTGCTTTTACCCTTAAGCTTACCCTTACCCTTACCCTTACCCTTACCCTTACCCTTACCCTTACCCTTACCCTTACCCTTACCCTTGCTTTTACCCTTAAGCTTACCCTTACCCTTACCCTTACCCTTACCCTTACCCTTACCCTCACCCTTACCCTTACCCTTACCCTTACCCTTACCCTTGCTTTTACCCTTAAGCTTACCCTTACCCTTACCCTTACCCTTACCCTTAAGCTTACCCTTACCCTTACCCTTACCCTTACCCTTACCCTTACCCTTACCCTTACCCTTGCTTTTACCCTTAAGCTTACCCTTACCCTTACCCTTACCCTTACCCTTACCCTTGCTTTTACCCTTACCCTTATCCTTACCCTTAAGCTTACCCTTACCCTTACCCTTACCCTTACCCTTACCCTTACCCTTACCCTTACCCTTACCCTTACCCTTACCCTTACCCTTACCCTTACCCTTACTTTTACCCTTAAGCTTACCCTTACCCTTACCCTTACCCTTACCCTTACCCTTACCCTTGCTTTTACCCTTAGGCTTACCCTTACCTTTACCCTTACCCTTACCCTTACCCTTACCCTTACCCTTACCCTTACCCTTACCCTTACCCTTACCCTTACGCTTGCTTTTACCCTTAAGCTTACCCTTACCCTTACCATTACCCTTACCCTTACCCTTACCCTTACCCTTACCCTTACCCTCACCCTTGCTTTTACCCTTAAGCTTACCCTTACCCTTACCCTTACCCTTACCCTTACCCTTACCCTTACCCTTACCCTTACCCTTACCCTTACCCTTACCCTTACCCTTACCCTTACCCTTACCCTTACCCTTACCCTTGCTTTTACCCTTAAGCTTACCCTTACCCTTACCCTTACCCTTACCCTTACCCTTACCCTTACCCTTACCCTTACTCTTACCCTTACCCTTGCTTTTACCCTTAGGCTTACCCTTACCTTTACCCTTACCCTTACCCTTACCCTTACCCTTACCCTTACCCTTGCTTTTACCGTTAAGCTTACCCTTACCCTTACCCTTACCCTTACCCTTACCCTTACCCTTGCTTTTACCCTTAAGCTTACCCTTACCCTTACCCTTACCCTTACCCTTACCCTTGCTTTTACCCTTAGGCTTATCCTTACCCTTACCCTTACCCTTACCCTTAAGCTTACCCTTACCCTTACCCTTACCCTTACCCTTACCCTTACCCTTACCCTTACCTTTACCCTTACCCTTACCCTTGCTTTTACCCTTAAGCTTACCCTTACCCTTACCCTTACACTTACCCTTACCCTTACCCTTACCCTTACCCTTACCCTTACCCTAACCCTTACCCTTACCCTTGCTTTTACCCTTAGGCTTACCCTTACCTTTACCCTTACCCTTACCCTTACCCTTAAGCTTACCCTTACCCTTACCCTTACCCTTACCCTTACCCTTACCCTTACCCTTACCCTTACCCTTACCCTTACCCTTGCTTTTACCCTTAAGCTTACCCTTACCCTTACCCTTACACTTACCCTTACCCTTACCCTTACCCTTACCCTTACCCTTACCCTTACCCTTACCCTTACCCTTACCCTAACCCTTACCCTTACCCTTGCTTTTACCCTTAGGCTTACCCTTACCTTTACCCTTACCCTTACCCTTACCCTTACCCTTACCCTTACCCTTACCCTTGCTTTTACCCTTAAGCTTACCCTTACCCTTACCCTTACCCTTACCCTTACCCTTACCCTTACTCTTTCCCTTGCTTTTACCCTTAAGCTTACCCTTACCCTTACCCTTACCCTTACCCTCACCCTTACCCTTACCCTTACCCTTGCTTTTACCCTTAAGCTTACCCTTACCCTTACCCTTACCCTTACCCTTACCCTTACCCTTACCCTTACCCTTGCTTTTACCCTTAAGCTTACCCTTACCCTTACCCTTACCCTTACCCTCACCCTTACCCTTACCCTTACCCTTACTCTTACCCTTACCCTTACCCTTACCCTTACCCTTACCCTTACCCTTAAACTTACCCTTACCCTTACCCTTGCTTTTACCCTTAGGCTTACCCTTACCTTTACCCTTACCCTTACCCTTACCCTTACCCTTACCCTTACCCTTGCTTTAACCCTTAAGCTTACCCTTACCCTCACCCTTACCCTTACCCTTACCCTTGCTTTTACCCTTAAGCTTACCCTTACCCTTACCCTTACCCTTACCCTTACCCTTACCATTGTTTTACCCTTAGGCTTACCCTTACCCTTACCCTTACCCTTACCCTTGCTTTTACCCTTAAGCTTACCCTTACCCTTACCCTTACCCTTACCCTTACCCTTACCCTTACCCTTACCCTTACCCTTACCTTTACCCTTACCCTTGCTTTTACCCTTAGGCTTACCCTAACCTTTACCCTTACCCTTACCCTTACCCTTACCCTTACCCTTACCCTTACCCTTACCCTTACCCTTACCCTTACCCTTACCCTTACCCTTACCCTTACCCTTACCCTTACCCTTACCCTTGCTTTTACCCTTAAGCTTACCCTTACCCTTACCCTTACCCTTACCCTTACCCTTACCCTTACCCTTACCCTTACCCTTACCCTTGCTTTTACCCTTAAGCTTACCCTTACCCTTACCCTTACCCTCACCCTTACCCTTACCCTTACCCTTGCTTATACCCTTAAGCTTACCCTTACCCTTACCCTTACCCTTACCCTTACCCTTACCCTTACCCTTACCCTTACCCTTACCCTTACCCTTGCTTTCACCCTTAGCCTTACCCTTACCTTTACCCTTACCCTTACCCTTACCCTTACCCTTGCTTTTACCCTCAAGCTTACCCTTACCCTTACCCTTACCCTTACCCTAACCCTTACCCTTGCTTTTACCCTTAAGCTTACCCTTACCCTTACCCTTACCCTTACCCTTACCCTTACCCTTACCCTTACCCTTACCCTTACCCTTGCTTTTACCCTTAAGCTTACCCTTACCCTTACCCTTACCCTTACCCTTACCCTTACCCTTACCCTTACCCTTACCCTTGCTTTTACCCTTAAGCTTACCCTTACCCTTACCCTTACCCTTACCCTTACCCTTACCCTTACCCTTACCCTTACCCTTGCTTTTACCCTTAAGCTTACCCTTACCCTTACCCGTACCCTTACCCTTACCCTTACCCTTACCCTTACCCTTACCCTTACCCTTGCTTTTACCCTTAAGCTTACCCTAACCCTTACCCTTACCCTTACCCTTACCCTTACCCTTACCCTTACCCTTACCCTTACCCTTACCCTTACCCTTACCCTTACCCTTACCCTTACCCTTGCTTTTACCCTTAAGCTTACCCTTACCCTTACCCTTACCCTTACCCTTACCCTTACCCTTACCCTTACCCTTACCCTTACCCTTACCCTTACCCTTACCCTTGCTTTTACCCTTAAGCTTACCCTTACCCTTACCCTTACCCTTACCCTTACCCTTACCCTTACCCTTACCCTTACCCTTACCCTTACCCTTACCCTTACCCTTACCCATACCCTTGCTTTTACCCTTAGGCTTACCCTTACCTTTACCCTTACCCTTACCCTTACCCTTACCCTTACCCTTACCCTTACCCTTGCTTTTACCCTTAAGCTTACCCTTACCCTTACCCTTACCCTTACCCTTACCCTTACCCTTACCCTTGCTTTTACCCTTAAGCTTACCCTTACCCTTACCCTTACCCTTACCCTTGCTTTTACCCTTAAGCTTACCCTTACCCTTACCCTTACCCTTACCCTTACCCTTACCCTTACCCTTACCCTTACCCTTACCCTTACCCTTACCCTTGCTTTTACCCTTAAGCTTACCCTTACCCTTACCCTTACCCTTGCTTTTACCCTTAAGCTTACCCTTACCCTTACCCTTACCCTTACCCTTACCCTTACCCTTACCCTTACCCTTGCTTTTACCCTTAAGCTTACCCTTACCCTTACCCTTACCCTTACCCTTACCCTTACCCTTACCCTTACCCTTACCCTTACCCTTACCCTTGCTTTTACCCTCAAGCTTACCCTTACCCTTACCCTTACCCTTACCCTTACCCTTACCCTTACCCTTACCCTTACCCTTGCTTTTACCCTTAAGCTTACCCTTACCCTTACCCTTACCCTTACCCTTACCCTTGCTTTTACCCTTAGGCTTACCCTTACCCTTACCCTTACCCTTACCCTTGCTTTTACCCTTAAGCTTACCCTTACACTTACCCTTACCCTTACCCTTACCCTTACCCTTACCCTTACCCTTACCCTTACCCTTACCCTTACCCTTACCCTTACCCTTGCTTTTACCCTTAGGCTTACCCTTACCTTTACCCTTACCCTTACCCTTACCCTTACCCTTACCCTTACCCTTACCCTTACCCTTACCCTTACCCTTACCCTTACCCTTACCCTTACCCTTACCCTTACCCTTACCCTTGCTTTTACCCTTAAGCTTACCCTTACCCTTACCCTTACCCTTACCCTTACCCTTACCCTTACCCTTACCCTTACCCTTACCCTTACCCTTACCCTTACCCTTACCCTTACCCTTGCTTTTACCCTTAAGTTTACCCTTACCCTTACCCTTACCCTTACCCTTACCCTTGCTTTTACCCTTAAGCTTACCCTTACCCTTACCCTTACCCTTACCCTTACCCTTACCCTTACCCTTGCTTTTACCCTTAAGCTTACCCTTACCCTTACCCTTACCCTTACCCTTACCCTCACCCTTACCCTTACCCTTACCCTTGCTTATACCCTTAAGCTTACCCTTACCCTTACCCTTACCCTTACCCTTACCCTTACCCTTACCCTTACCCTTACCCTTACCCTTACCCTTGCTTTTACCCTTAGGCTTACCCTTACCTTTACCCTTACCCTTACCCTTACCCTTACCCTTACCCTTACCCTTACCCTTACCCTTACCCTTACCCTTACCCTTGCTTTTACCCTTAAGCTTACCCTTACCCTTACCCTTACCCTTACCCTTACCCTAACCCTTACCCTTGCTTTTACCCTTTAGCTTACCCTTACCCTTACCCTTACACTTACCCTTACCCTTACCCTTACCCTTACCCTTACACTTACCCTTACCCTTACCCTTACCCTTACCCTTACCCTTACCCTTACCCTTACCCTTACCCTTACCCTTACCCTTACCCTTGCTTTTACCCTTAAGCTTACCCTTACCCTTACCCTTACCCTTACCCTTACCCTTACCCTTACCCTTACCCTTACCCTTACCCTTACCCTTACCCTTACCCTTGCTTTTACCCTTAAGTTTACCCTTACCCTTACCCTTACCCTTACCCTTACCCTTAGGCTTACCCTTACCTTTACCCTTACCCTTACCCTCACCCTTACCCTTACCCTTACCCTTACCCTTACCCTTACCCTTGCTTTTACCCTTAAGCTTACCCTTACCCTTACCCTTACCCCTACCCTTACCCTTACCCTTGCTTTTACCCTTAAGCTTACCCTTACCCTTACCCTTACCCTTACCCTTACCCTTGCTTTTACCCTTAGGCTTACCCTTACCCTTACCCTTACCCTTACCCTTGCTTTTACCCTTAAGCTTACCCTTACCCTTACCCTTACTCTTACCCTTACCCTTACCCTTACCCTTACCCTTACCCTTACCCTTACCCTTAAACTTACACTTACCCTTACCCTTGCTTTTACCCTTAGGCTTACCCTTACCTTTACCCTTACCCTAACCCTTACCCTTACCCTTACCCTTACCCTTACCCTTGCTTTTACCCTTAAGCTTACCCTTACCCTTACCCTTACCCTTACCCTTACCCTTACCCTTACCCTTGCTTTTACCCTTATGCTTACCCTTACCCTTACCCTTACCCTTACCCTTACCCTTACCCTTACCCTTACCCTTACCCTTACCCTTACCCTTACCCTTACCCTTACCCTTGCTTTTACCCTTAAGATTACCCTTACCCTTACCCTTACCCTTACCCTTACCCTTACCCTTACCCTTACCCTAACCCTTACCCTTGCTTTTACCCTTAAGCTTACCCTTACCCTTACCCTTACCCTTACCCTTACCCTTACCCTTACCTTTACCCTTACCCTTACCCTTACCCTTACCCTTACCCTTACCCTTACCCTTACCCTTACCCTTACCCTTGCTTTTACCCTTAAGCTTACCCTTACCCTTACCCTTACCCTTACCCTTACCCTTACCCTTACCCTTACCCTTACCCTTACCCTTGCTTTTACCCTTAAGCTTACCCTTACCCTTACCCTTACCCTTACACTTACCCTTACCCTTACCCTTGCTTTTACCCTTAGGCTTACCCTTACCTTTACCCTTACCCTTACCCTTACCCTTACCCTTACCCTTACCCTTACCCTTACCCTTGCTTTTACCCTTAAGCTTACCCTTACCCTTACCCTTACCCTTACCCTTACCCTTGCTTTTACCCTTAAGCTTACCCTTACCCGTACCCTTACCCTTACCCTTACCCTTGCTTTTACCCTTAGGCTTACCCTTACCCTTACCCTTACCCTTACCCTTGCTTTTACCCTTAAGCTTACCCTTACCCTTACCCTTACTCTTACCCTTACCCGTACCCTTACCCTTAGCCTTACCCTTACCCTTACCCTTACCCTTACCCTTACCCTTACCCTTGCTTTTACCCTTAGGCTTACCCTTACCTTTACCCTTACCCTAACCCTTACCCTTACCCTTACCCTTACCCTTACCCTTGCTTTTACCCTTAAGCTTACCCTTACCCTTACCCTTACCCTCACCCTTACCCTTACCCTTACCCTTACCCTTAACCTTGCTTTTACCCTTAAGCTTACCCTAACCTTTACCCTTACCCTTACCCTTACCCTTACCCTTACCCTTACCCTTGCTTTTACCCTTAAGCTTACCCTTACCCTTACCCTTACCCTTACCCTTACCGTTACCCTTACCCTTATCCTTGCTTTTACCCTTAGGCTTACCCTTACCTTTACCCTTACCCTTACCCTTACCCTTACCCTTACCCTTGCTTTTACCCTTAAGCTTACCCTTACCCTTACCCTTACCCTTACCCTTAAGCTTACCCTTACCCTTACCCTTACCCTTACCCTTACCCTTACCCTTACCCTTACCCTTACCCTTACCCTTACCCTTACCCTTACCCTTACCCTTACCCTTATCTTTACCCTTACCCTTGCTTTTACACTTAAGCTTACCCTTACCCTTACCCTTACCCTTACCCTTACCCTTGCTTTTACCCTTAAGCTTACCCTTACCCTTACCCTTACCCTTACCCTTAAGCTTTCCCTTACCCTTACCCTTACCCTTACCCTTACCCTTACCCTTACCCTTACCCTTACCCTTACCCTTACCCTTACCCTTACCCTTACCCTTACCCTTACCCTTACCCTTGCTTTTACCCTTAAGCTTACCCTTACCCTTACCCTCACCCTTACCCTTAAGCATACCCTTACCCTTACCCTTACCCTTACCCTCACCCTTACCCTTACCCTTGCTTTTACCCTGAAGCTTAACCTTACCCTTACCCTTACCCTTACCCTTAAGCTTACCCTTACCCTTACCCTTACCCTTACCCTTGCTTTTACCCTTAAGCTTACCCTTACCCTTACCCTTACCCTTACCCTTAAGCTTACCCTTACCCTTACCCTTACCCTTACCCGTACCCTTACCCTTACCCTTACCCTTACCCTTGCTTTTACCCTTAAGCTTACCCTTACCCTTACCCTTACCCTTACCCTTGCTTTTACCCTCAAGCTTACCCTTACCCTTACCCTTACCCTTACCCTTAAGCTTACCCTTACCCTTACCCTTACCCTTACCCTTACCCTTACCCTTACCCTTACCCTTACCCTTACCCTTACCCTTGCTTTTACCCTTAAGCTTACCCTTACCCTTACCCTTAACCTTACCCTTACCCTTACACTTACCCTTACCCTTACCCTTGCTTTTACCCTTAGGCTTACCCTTACCTTTACCCTTACCCTTACCCTTACCCTTACCCTTACCCTTACCCTTACCCTTACCCTTACCCTTACCTTTACCCTTACCCTTGCTTTTACCCTTAAGCTTACCCTTACCCTTACCCTTACCCTTACCCTTACCCTTACTCTTGCTTTTACCCTTAAGCTTACCCTTACCCTTACCCTTACCCTTACCCTTACCCTTACCCTTACCCTTGCTTTTACCCTTAGGCTTACCCTTACCCTTTCCCTTACCCTTACCCTTGCTTTTATCCTTAAGCTTACCCTTACCCTTACCCTTACCCTTACCCTTACCCTTACCCTTACCCTTACCCTTACCCTTACCCTTACCCTTACCCTTACCCTTACCCTAACCCTTACCCTTACCCTTACCCTTACCCTTACCCTTGCTTTTACCCTTAGGCTTACCCTTACCTTTACCCTTAACCTTACCCTTACCCTTACCCTTACCCTTGCTTTTACCCTTAAGCTTACCCTTACCCTTACCCTTACCCTTACCCTTACCCTTACCCTTACCCTTACCCTTGCTTTTACCCTTAAGCTTACCCTTACCCTTACCCTTTCCCTTACCCTTAAGCTTACCCTTACCCTTACCCTTACCCTTACCCTTACCCTTACCCTTACCCTTACCCTTACCCTTACCCTTACCCTTACCCTTACCCTTACCCTTACCCTTGCTTTTACCCTTAAGCTTACCCTTACTCTTACCCTTACCCTTACCCTTGCTTTTACCCTTAAGCTCACCCTTACCCTTACCCTTACCCTTACCCTTGCTTTTACCCTTAAGCTTACCCTTACCCTTACCCTTACCCTTACCCTTAAGCTTACCCTTACCCTTACCCTTACCCTTACCCTTACCCTTACCCTTACCCTTACCCTTACCCTTACCCTTACCCTTACCCTTACCCTTACCCTTACCCTTGCTTTTACCCTCAAGCTTACCCTTACCCTTACCCTTAACCTTATCCTTACCCTTACCCTTACCCTTACCCTTACCCTTGCTTTTACCCTTAGGCTCACCCTTACCTTTACCCTTACCCTTACCCTTACCCTTACCCTTACCCTTACCCTTACCCTTACCTTTACCCTTACCCTTGCTTTTACCCTTAAGCTTACCCTTACCCTTACCCTTACCCTTACCCTTACCCTTACTCTTGCTTTTACCCTTAAGCTTACACTTACCCTTACCCTTACCCTTACCCTTACCCTTGCTTTTACCCTTAGGCTTACCCTTACCCTTTTCCTTACCCTTACCCTTGCTTTTACCCCTAAGCTTACCCTTACCCTTACCCTTACCCTTACCCTTACCCTTACCCTTACCCTTACCCTTACCCTTACCCTTACCCTAACCCTTACCCTTACCCTTACCCTTACCCTTACCCTTGCTTTTACCCTTAGGCTTACCCTTACCTTTACCCTTACCCTTACCCTTACCCTTACCCTTACCCTTGCTTTTACCCTTAGGCTTACCCTTACCCTTACCCTTACCCTTACCCTTGCTTTTACCCTTAAGCTTACCCTTACCCTTACCCTTACCCTTACTCTTACCCTTACCCTTACCCTTACCCTTACCCTTGCTTTTACCCTTAGGCTTACCCTTACCTTTACCCTTACCCTTACCCTTACCCTTACCCTTACCCTTACCCTTACCCTTACCCTTACCCTTACCCTTGCTTTTACCCTTAAGCTAACCCTTACCCTTACCCTTACCCTTACCCTTACCCTTAACCTTACCCTTACCCTTGCTTTTACCCTTAAGCTCACCCTTACCCTTACCCTTACCCTTACCCTTACACTTACCCTTACCCTGACCCTTACCCTTGCTTTTACCCTTAAGCTTACCCTTACCCTTACCCTTACCCTTACCCTTAAGCTTACCCTTACCCTTACCCTTACCCTGACCCTTACCCTTACCCTTACCCTTGCTTTTACCCTTAAGCTTACCCTTACCCTTACCCTTACCCTTACCCTTACCCTTGCTTTTACCCTTAAGCTTACCCTTACCCTTACCCTTACCCTTACCCTTAAGCTTACCCTTACCCTTACCCTTACCCTTACCCTTACCCTTACCCTTACCCTTGCTTTTACCCTTAAGCTTACCCTTACCCTTACCCTTACCCTTACCCTAACCCTTACCCTTAACCTTACCCTTACCCTTACCCTTACCCTTACCCTTACCCTTACCCTTGCTTTTACCCTTAGGCTTACCCTTACCTTTACCCTTACCATTACCCTTACCCTTACCCTTACCCTTACCCTTACCCTTACCCTTGCTTTTACCCTTAAGCTTACCCTTACCCTTACCCTTACCCTTACCCTTACCCTTACCCTTACCCTTACCCTTACCCTTGCTTTTACCCTTAAGCTTACCCTTACCCTTACCCTTACCCTTACCCTTACCCTTACCCTTACCCTTACCCTTACCCTTACCCTTACCCTTACCCTTACCCTTACCCTTACCCTTACCCTTGCTTTTACCCTTAAGCTTACCCTTACCCTTACCCTTACTCTTACCCTTACCCTTACCCTTACCCTTACCCTTGCTTTTACCCTTAAGCTTACCCTTACCCTTACCTTTACCCTTACCCTTACCCTTACCCTTACCCTTACCCTTACCCTTACCCTTACCCTTACCCTTACCCTTACCCTTACCCTTGCTTTTACCCTTAGGCTTACCCTTACCTTTAGCCTTACCCTTACCCTTACCCTTACCCTTACCCTTACCCTTACCCTTGCTTTTACCCTTAAGCTTACCCTTACCCTTACCCTTACCCTTACCCTTACCCTTGCTTTTACCCTTAAGCTTACCCTTACCCTTACCCTTACCCTTACACTTACCCTTGCTTTTACCCTTAGGCTTACCCTTACCCTTACCCTTATCCTTACCCTTAAGCTTACCCTTACCCTTACCCTTATCCTTACCCTTACCCTTACCCTTACCCTTACCCTTACCCTTACCCTTACCCTTACCCTTGCTTTTACCCTTAAGCTTACCCTTACCCTTACCCTTACCCTGACCATTGCTTTGACCCTTAGGCTTACCCTTACCTTTACCCTTACCCTTACCCTTACCCTTACCCTTACCCTTACCCTTACCCTTACCCTTGCTTTTACCCTTAAGCTTACCCTTACCCTTACCCTTACCCTTACCCTTACCCTTACCCTTACCCTTGCTTTTACCCTTAAGCTTACCCTTACCCTTACCCTTACCCTTACCCTTACCCTTGCTTTTACCCTTAGGCTTACCCTTACCCTTACCCTTACCCTCACCCTTGCTTTTACCCTTAAGCTTACCCTTACCCTTACCCTTACCCTTACCCTTACCCTTACCCTTACCCTTACCCTTACCCTTACCCTTACCCTTACCCTTACCCTTACCCTTACCCTTGCTTTTACCCTTAGGCTTAACCTTACCTTTACCCTTACCCTTACCCTTACCCTTACCCTTACCCTTACCCTTACCCTTACCCTTACCCTTACCCTTACCCTTACCCTTACCCTTACCCTTACCCTTACCCTTGCTTTTACCATTAAGCTTACCCTTACCCTTACCCTTACCATTACCCTTACCCTTACCCTTACCCTTACCCTTACCCTTGCTTTTACCCTTAAGCTTACCCTTACCCTTACCCTTACCCTCACCCTTACCCTTACCCTTACCCTTCCTTATACCCTTAAGCTTACCCTTACCCTTACCCTTACCCTTACCCTTACCCTTACCCTTACCCTTACCCTTACCCTTACCCTTACCCTTACCCTTACCCTTACCCTTACCCTTGCTTTTACCCTTAGGCTTACCCTTACCTTTACCCTTACCCTTACCCTTACCCTTACCCTTACCCTTACCCTTACCCTTACCCTTACCCTTACCCTTGCTTTTACCCTTAAGCTTACCCTTACCCTTACCCTTACCCTTACCCTTACCCTAACCCTTACCCTTGCTTTTACCCTTAAGCTTACCCTTACCCTTACCCTTACCCTTACCCTTACCCTTACCCTTACCCTTACCCTTACCCTTACCCTTACCCTTACCCTTACCCTTACCCTTACCCTTACCCTTGCTTTTACCCTTAAGCTTACCCTTACCCTTACCCTTACCCTTACCCTTACCCTTACGCTTACCCTTACCCTTATCCTTACCCTTGCTTTTACCCTTAAGCTTACCCTTACCCTTACCCTTACCCTTACCCTTACCCTTACCCTTACCCTTACCCTTACCCTTACCCTTACCCTTACCCTTGCTTTTACATTTAGGCTTACCCTTACCTTTACCCTTACCCTTACCCTTACCCTTACCCTCACCCTTACCCTTACCCTTGCTTTTACCCTTAAGCTTACCCTTACCCTTACCCTTACCCTTACCCTTACCCTTGCTTTTACCCTTAAGCTTACCCTTACCCTTACCCTTAACCTTACCCTTACCCTTGCTTTTACCCTTAGGCTTACCCTTACCCTTACCCTTACCCTTACCCTTGCTTTTACCCTTAAGCTTACCCTTACCCTTACCCTTACTCTTACCCTTACCCTTACCCTTACCCTTACCCTTACCCTTACCCTTACCCTTACCCTTACCCTTACCCTTACCCTTACCCTTGCTTTTACCCTTAGGCTTACCCTTACCTTTACCCTTACCCTAACCCTTACCCTTACCCTTACCCTTACCCTTACCCTTGCTTTTACCCTTAAGCTTACCCTTACCCTTACCCTTACCCTTACCCTTACCCTTACCCTTACCCTTACCCTTACCCTTACCCTTACCCCCTTACCCTTGCTTTTACCCTTAAGCTTACCCTTACCCTTACCCTTACCCTTACCCTTACCCTTACCCTTACCCTTACCCTTACCCTTACCCTTACCCTTGCTTTTACCCTTAGGCTTACCCTTACCTTTACCCTTACCCTTACCCTTACCCTTACCCTTACCCTTGCTTTTACCCTTAAGCTTACCCTTACCCTTACCCAACCCTTAAGCTTACCCTTACCCTTACCCTTACCCTTACCCTTACCCTTACCCTTACCCTTACCCTTAACCTTACCCTTGCTTTTACCCTTAAGCTTACCCTTACCCTTACCCTTACCCTTACCCTTACCCTTGCTTTTACCCTTAAGCTTACCCTTACCCTTACCCTTACCCCTTAAGCTTACCCTTACCCTTACCCTTACCCTTTACCCTTACCCTTTACCCCCTTACCCTTACCCTTACCCTTACCCTTACCCTTGCTTTTACCCTTAAGCTTACCCTTACCCTTACCCTTACCCTTACCCTTAAGCTTACCCTTACCCTTACCCTTACCCTTACCCTTACCCCTTAACCTTACCCTTGCTTTTACCTTACCCTTACCCTTTCCCCTTACCCCTTACCCTTACCCTTAAGCTTACCCTTACCCTTACCCCTTACCCTCACCCTTACCCTTACCCCTTGCTTTTACCCTTAAGCTTACCCTTACCCTTACCCCTTACCCTTACCCTTAAGCTTACCCTTACCCTTACCCTTACCCTTACCCTTACCCTTACCCTTACCCTTACCCTTGCTTTTACCCTTAAGCTTACCCCTTACCCTTACCCTTACCCTTACCCTTGCTTTTACCCTTAAGCTTACCCTTACCCTTACCCTTACCCTTACCCTTAAGCTTACCCCTACCCTTACCCTTACCCTTACCCTTACCCTAACCCTTACCCTTACCCTTAACCCTTACCCTTGCCTTTTTACCCTTAAGCTCTTACCCCTTACCCCTTACCCTTACCCTTACCCTTACCCTTACCCTTTGCTTTTTACCCCTTAAGGCTTACCCTTACCCTTTTACCCTTACCCTTACCCTTTACCCTTACCCCTTACCCTTACCCTTACCCTTACCCTTGCTTTTACCCTTAAGCTTACCCTCTTACCCTTACCCTTACCCTCACCCTTACCCTTACCCTTACCCTTACCCTTACCCTTCTTTACCCTTAAGCTTACCCTTACCCTTACCCTTACCCTTACCCTTACCCTTGCTTTTACCCTTAGGCTTACCCTTACCCTTACCCTTAACCCTTACCCTTGCTTTTACCCTTAAGCTTACCCTTACCCTTACCCTTACCCTTACCCTTACCCTTACCCTTACCCCTTACCCTTACCCTTACCCTTACCCTTACCCTACCTTACCCTTTACCCTTACCCTTACCCTTACCCTTACCCTTACCCTTACCCCTTACCCTTACCCTTACCCTTACCCTTACCCTTACCCTTACCCTTTTACCCTTAGCCTTACCCTTACCTTTACCCTTACCCTTACCCCTTACCCCTTACCCTTACCCTTACCCTTGCTTTTTACCCTTAAGCTTTACCCTTACCCTTACCCTTACCCTTTACCCCTTACCCTTACCCTTACCCTTACCCTTACCCTTACCCTTGCTTTTTACCCTTAAGCTTACCCTTTACCCTTACCCTTACCCTTACCCTTACCCTTACCCTTACCCTTACCCTTACCCTTACCCTTCCACCCTTGCTTTTACCCTTAAGCTTACCCTTACCCCTTACCCCTTACCCTTACCCTTACCCTTAACCCTTTACCCTTGCTTTTACCCTTAAGCCTTACCCTTACCCTTACCCTTACCCTTACCCTTACCCTTACCTACCCTTGCTTTTACCCTAAGGCTTACCCTTACCCTTACCCTTACCCTTACCCTTGCTTTTACCCTTAAGGCTTACCCTTACCCTTACCCTTACCCTTACTCTTACCCTTACCCTTACCTTTACCCTTACCCTTGCTTTTACCCTTAGGCTTACCCTTACCTTTACCCTTACCCTTACCCTTACCCTTACCCTTACCCTTACCCTTACCCTTACCCTTATCCTTACCCTTGCTTTTACCCTTAAGCTTACCCTTACCCTTACCCTTACCCTTACCCTTACCCTTACCCTTACCCTTACCCTTACCCTTACCCTTACCCTTACCCTTGCTTTTACCCTTAAGCTCACCCTTACCCCTTACCCTTACCCTTACCCTTTACCCTTACCCTTACCCTTACCCTTACTCTTACCCTTACCCTTGCTTTTTACCCTTAAGCTTACCCTTACCCTTACCCTTACCCTTACCCTTAAGCTTACCCTTACCCTTAAGCTTACCCTTACCCTTACCCTTACCCTTACCCTTACCCTTACCCTTGCTTTTACCCTTAAGCTTACCCTTACCCCTTACCCTTACCCCTTACCCTTGCTCTTACCCTTAAGCTTACCCTTACCCTTACCCTTACCCTTACCCTTAAGCTTACCCCTTACCCTTACCCTTACCCTTACCCTTACCCCTTACCCTTACCCTTGCTTTTACCCTTAAGCTTACCCTTACCCTTACCCTTACCCCTTACCCTTACCCTTACCCTTACCCTTACCCTTACCCTTGCTTTTACCCTTAGGCTTACCCTTACCTTTACCCTTACCATTACCCTTACCCTTACCCTTACCCTTACCCTTACCCTTAGCCTTGCTTTTACCCTTAAGCTTACCCTTACCCTTTACCCTTACCCTTACCCTTACCCTTACCCTTACCCTTACCCTTACCCTTACCCTTACCCTTACCCTTACCCTTACCCTTACCCTTACCCTCACCCTTACCCTTACCCTTACCCTTGCTTTTACCCTTAAGCTTACCCTTACCCTTACCCTTACCCTTACCCTTACCCTTACCCTTGCTTTTACCCTTAAGCTTACCCTTACCCTTACTCTTACCCCTACCCTTACCCTTACCCTTACCCTTACCCTTACCCTTACCCTTACCCTTGCTTTTTACCCTTAGGCTTACCCTCACCTTTACCCTTACCCTTACCCTTACCCTTACCCTTACCCTTGCTTTTACCCTTAAGCTTACCCTTACCCTTACCCTTACCCTTACCCCTTAGCCTTACCCTTACCCTTGCTTTTACCCTTAAGCTTACCCTTACCCTTACCCTTACCCTTACCCTTGCTTTTACCCTTAGGCCTTACCCTTACCCTTACCCTTACCCTTACCCTTAAGCTTACTTACCTTACCCCTTACCCTTACCCTTACCCTTACCCTTACCCTTACCCTTACCCTTACCCTTACCCTTACCCTTACCCTTGCTTTTACCCTTAAGCTTACCCTTACCCTTACCCTTACCCTTTACCCCTTACCCTTACCCTTACCCTTACCCTTACCCCTTACCCTTACCCTTACCCTTACCCTTACCCTTACCCTTACCCTTACCCTTACCCTTACTTAGGGTAAGGGTAAGGGTAAGCTTAAGGGTAAAAGCAAGGGTAAGGGTAAGGGTAAGGGTAAGGGTAAGGGTAAGGGTAAGGGTAAGGGTAAGGGTAAGGGTAAGGGTAAGGGTAAGGGTAAGGGTAAGGGTAAGCTTAAGGGTAAGGGTAAGGGTAAGGGTAAGGGTAAGCTTAAGGGTAAAAAGCAAGGGTAAGGGTAAGGGTAAGGGGTAAGGGTAAGGGTAAGCTTAAGGGTAAGGGTAAGGGTAAGGGTAAGGGTAAGCTTAAGGGTAAAAGCAAGGGTAAGGTTAAGGGTAAGGGTGAGGGTAAGGGTAAGGGTAAGGGTAAGCTTAAGGGTAAGGGGGTAAAGGGTAAGGGTAAGGGTAAGCTTAAGGGTAAAAGCAAGGGTAAGGGTAAGGGTAAGGGTAAGGGTAAGGGTAAAGGGTAAGGGTAAGGGTAAGGGTAAGGGTAAAGGGTAAGGGTAAGGGTAAGGGTAAGGGTAAGGGTAAGCTTAAGGGTAAGGGTAAGGGTAAGGGTAAGCTTAAGGGTAAAAAGCAAGGGTAAGGGTAAGGGGTAAGGGTAAGGGTAAGGGTAAGCTTAAGGGTAAAAGCAAGGGTAAGGGTAAGGGTAAGGGTAAGGGTAAGGGTAAGGGTAAAGGTAAGGGTAAGGGTAAGGGTAAGGGTAAGCTTAAGGGTAAGGGTAAGGGTAAGGGTAAGCTTAAGGGTAAAAAGCAAGGGTAAGGGGTAAGGGGTAAGGGGTAAGGGTAAGGGTAAGGGTAAAGGTAAGGGTAAGCCTAAGGGTAAAAAGCAAGGGTAAGGAAAAAGGGTAAGGGTAAGGGTAAGGGTAAGGGTGAGGGTAAGGGTAAGGGTAAGCTTAAGGGTAAAAAGGCAAGGGTAAGGGTAAGGGTAAGGGTAAGGGTAAGGGTAAGGGTAAGGGTAAGGGTAAGGGTAAGGGTAAGGGTAAGCTTAAGGGTAAAAGCAAGGGTAAGGGTAAGGGGTAAGGGTAAGGGGTAAGGGTAAGGGTAAGGGTAAGGGTAAGGGTAAGGGTAAGGGTAAGTGTAAGCTTAAGGGTAAAAAGCAAGGGTAAGTTTTAAGGGTAAGGGTGAGGGTAAGGGTTAGGGTAAGGGTAAAGGTAAGGGTAAGCCTAAGGGTAAAAGCAAGGGTAAGGGTAAGGGTAAGGGTAAGGGTAAGGGTAAGGGTAAGGGTAAGGGTAAGGGGTAAGGGTAAGGGTAAGGGTAAGAGTAAGGGTAAGGGTAAGGGTAAGCTTAAGGGTAAAAGCAAGGGTAAGGGTAAGGGTAAGGGTAAGGGTAAGCCTAAGGGTAAAAGCAAGGGTAAGGGTAAGGTTAAGGGTAAGGGTGAGGGTAAGCTTAAGGGTAAAAGCAAGGGTAAGGGTAAGGGTAAGGGTAAGGGTAAGGGTAAGGGTAAGCTTAAGGGTAAAAAGCAAGGGTAAGGGTAAGGGTGAGGGGTAAGGGTAAGGGTAAGGGTAAGGGTAAAGGTAAGGGTAAGCCTAAGAGTAAAAGCAAGGGTAAGGTTAAGGGTAAGGGGTAAGGGGTAAGGGTAAGGGTAAGGGTAAACTTAAGGGTAAAAGGCTTACCCTTGCTTTTACCCTTAGGCTTACCCTTACCTTTACCCTTACCCTTACCCCTTACCCTTACCCTTACCCTTGCTTTTTACCCTTAAGCTTACCCTTACCCTTACCCTTACCCTTACCCTTACCCTTACCCTTACCCTTACCCTTACCCTTACCTTTGCTTTTACCCTTAAGCTTACCCTTACCCTTACCCTTACCCTTACCCTTACCCTTACCCTTACCCTTACCCTTACCCTCACCCTTGCTTTTTACCCTTAAGCTTACCCTTACCCTTACCCTTACCCTTACCCTTACCCTTACCCTTGCTTTTACCCTTAAGCTTACCCTTACCCTTACCCTTACCCTTACCCTTACCCTTGCTTTTACCCTTAGGCTTACCCTTACCCCTTACCCTTGCTTTTTACCCGTAGGCTTACCCTTACCTTTACCCTTACCCTTACCCTTACCCCTTACCCTTACCCTTACCCTTACCCTTACCCTTACCCTTACCCTTATCCTTACCCTTGCTTTTTACCCTTAAGCTTACCCTTACCCTTACCCTTACCCTTACCCTTACCCCTTACCCTTACCCTTACCCTTACCCTTGCTTTTACCCTTAAGCTCACCCTTACCCTTACCCTTAGCCTTACCCTTACCCTTACTCTTACCCTTACCCTTGCTTTTACCCTTAAGCTTACCCTTACCCTTACCCTTACATTTACCCTTACCCTTACCCTTAGCCTTGCTTTTTACCCTTAAGCTTACCCTTACCCTTACCCCTTACCCTTACCCTTACCCTTACCCTTACCCTTACCCTTACCCTTTACCCTTACCCTTACCCTTACCCTTACCCTTACCCTTACCCTCACCCTTGCTTTTACCCTTAAGCTTACCCTTACCCTTACCCTTACCCTTACCCCTTACCCTTACCCTTACCCCTTACCCTTACCCTTACCCTTACCCTTACCCTCACCCTTGCTTTTACCCTTAAGCTTACCCTTACCCTTACCCTTACCCTTACCCTTACCCTTACCCTTGCTTTTTACCCTTAAGCTTACCCTTTACCCTTACCCTTACCCTTACCCTTACCCTTGCTTTTTACCCTTAGGCTTACCCCTTACCCCTTACCCTTACCCTTACCCTTGCTTTTACCCTTAAGGTTTTACCCTTACCCTTACCCTTACCCCTTACTCTTACCCTTACCCTTACCCTTACCCTTACCCTTGCTTTTACCCTTAGGCTTACCCTTTACCTTTACCCTTACCCTTACCCTTACCCTTACCCTTACCCTTTACCCCTTACCCTTACCCTTATCCTTACCCTTGCTTTTACCCTTAAGCTTACCCTTACCCTTACCCTTACCCTTACCCTTACCCTTACCCTTACCCTTACCCTTACCCTTACCCTTGCTTTTACCCTTAAGCTCACCCTTACCCTTACCCTTACCCTTACCCTTACCCTTACTCTTACCCTTTACCCTTGCTTTTTACCCTTAAGCCTACCCTTACCCTTACCCTTACCCTTACCCTTAAGCTTACCCTTACCCTTACCCTTACCCTTACCCCTTACCCTTACCCTTGCTTTTACCCTTAAGCTTAACCTTACCCCTTACACTTACCCTTACCCTTGCTCTTACCCTTAAGCTTACCCTTACCCTTACCCTTACCCTTAAGCTTACCCTTACCCTTACCCTTACCCTTACCCTTGCTTTTTACCCTTAAGCTTAACCTTACCCTTACCCCTTACCCTTACTCTTACCCTTACCCTTACCCTTACCCTAACCCTTAGCCTTGCTTTTTACCCTTAAGCTTACCCTTACCCTTACCCTTACCCTTAAAGGGTGAGGGTAAGGGTAAGGGTAAGGGTAAGGGTAAGGGTAAGGGTAAGGGTAAGGGTAAGCGTAAGGGTAAGCTTAAGGGTAAAAGCAAGGGTAAGGGTAAGGGTAAGGGTAAGGGTAAGGGTAAGGGTAAGGGTAAGGGTAAGGGTAAGGGTAAGCTTAAGGGTAAAAGCAAGGGTAAGGGTAAGGGTAAGGGTAAGGGTAAGGGTAAAGGTAAGGGTAAGCCTAAGGGTAAAAGCAAGGGTAAGGGTAAGGGTAAGGATAAGGGTAAAGGTAAGGGTAAGGGTAAGGGTAAGGGTAAGGGTAAGGGTAAGGGTAAGGGTAAGGGTAAGGGTAAGGGTAAGGGTAAAGGTAAGGGTAAGGGTAAGGGTAAGGGTAAGCTTAAAGGTAAAAGCAAGGGTAAGGGTAAGGGTAAGGGTAAGGGTAAGCCTAAGGGTAAAAGCAAGGGTAAGGGTAAGGGTAAGGGTAAGGGTAAGCTTAAGGGTAAAAGCAAGGGTAAGGGTAAGGGTAAGGGTAAGGGTAAGGGTAAGCTTAAGGGTAAAAGCAAGGGTAAGGGTAAGGGTAAGGGTAAGGGTAAGGGTAAGGGTAAAGGTGAGGGTAAGCCTAAGGGTAAAAGCAAGGGTAAGGGTAAGGGTAAGGGTAAGGGTAAGGGTAAGGGTAAGGGTAAGGGTAAGGGTAAGGGTAAGGGTAAGGGTAAGGGTAAGCTTAAGGGTAAAAGCAAGGGTAAGGAGAAGGGTAAGGGTAAGGGTAAGGGTAAGGGTAAGGGTAAGGGTAAGGTTAAGGGTAAGGGTAAGGGTAAGGGTAAGGGTAAGGGTAAGCTTAAGGGTAAGGGTAAGGGTAAGGGTAAGGGTAAGCTTAAGGGTAAAAGCAAGGGTAAGGGTAAGGGTAAGGGTAAGGGTAAGCTTAAGGGTAAAAGCAAGGGTAAGGGTAAGGGTAAGGGTAAGGGTAAGGGTAAGGGTAAGGGTAAGGGTAAGGGTAAGGGTAAGCTTAAGGGTAAGGGTAAGGGTAAGGGTAAGGGTAAGCTTAAGGGTAAAAGCAAGGGTAAGGGTAAGGGTAAGGGTAAGGGTAAGGGTAAGCTTAAGGGTAAGGGTAAGCTTAAGGGTAAGGGTAAGGGTAAGGGTAAGGGTAAGCTTAAGGGTAAAAGCAAGGGTAAGGTTAAGGGTAAGGGTAAGGGTAAGGGTAAGGGTAAGGGTAAGCTTAAGGGTAAGGGTAAGGGTAAGGGTAAGGGTAAGCTTAAGGGTAAAAGCAAGGGTAAGGGTAAGGGTAAGGGTAAGGGTAAGGGTAAGGGTAAGGGTAAGGGTAAGGGTAAGGGTAAGGGTAAGGGTAAGGGTAAGGGTAAGGGTAAGGGTAAGGGTAAGGGTAAGCTTAAGGGTAAGGGTAAGGGTAAGGGTAAGCTTAAGGGTAAAAGCAAGGGTAAGGGTAAGGGTAAGGGTAAGCTTAAGGGTAAAAGCAAGGGTAAGGGTAAGGGTAAGGGTAAGGGTAAGGGTAAGGGTAAGGGTAAGGGTAAGGGTAAGGATAAGGGTAAGGGTAAGCTTAAGGGTAAGGGTAAGGGTAAGGGTAAGCTTAAGGGTAAAAGCAAGGGTAAGGGTAAGGGTAAGGGTAAGGGTAAGGGTAAGGGTAAAGGTAAGGGTAAGCCTAAGGGTAAAAGCAAGGGTAAGGGTAAGGGTAAGGGTAAGGGTAAGGGTAAGGGTAAGGGTAAGGGAAAGAGTAAGGGTAAGCTTAAGGGTAAAAGCAAGGGTAAGGGTAAGGGTAAGGGTAAGGGTAAGGGTAAGGGTAAGGGTAAGGGTAAGGGTAAGCTTAAGGGTAAAAGCAAGGGTAAGGGTAAGGGTAAGGGTAAGGTAAGGGTAAGGGTAAGGGTAAGGGTAAGGGTAAGTGTAAGGGTGAGGGTAGGGGTAAGCTTAAGGGTAAAAGCAAGGGTAAGGGTAAGGGTAAGGGTAAGGGTAAGGGTTAGGGTAAGGGTAAAGGTAAGGGTAAGCCTAAGGGTAATGGCAAGGGTAAGGGTAAGGGTAAGGGTAAGGGTAAGGGTAAGGGTAAGGGTAAGGGTAAGGGTAAGAGTAAGGGTAAGGGTAAGGGTAAGCTTAAGGGTAAAAGCAAGGGTAAGGGTAAGGGTAAGGGTAAGGGTAAGGGTAAGCCTAAGGGTAAAAGCAAGGGTAAGGGTAAGGTTAAGGGTAAGGGTAAGGGTAAGCTTAAGGGTAAAAGCAAGGGTAAGGGTAAGGGTAAGGGTAAGGGTAAGGGTAAGCTTAAGGGTAAAAGCAAGGGTAAGGGTAAGGGTGAGGGTAAGGGTAAGGGTAAGGGTAAGGGTAAAGGTAAGGGTAAGCCTAAGAGTAAAAGCAAGGGTAAGGGTAAGGGTAAGGGTAAGGGTAAGGGTAAGGGTAAGGGTAAGGGTAAGGGTAAGGGTAAGGGTAAGGGTAAGCTTAAGGGTAAAAGCAAGGGTAAGGATAAGGGTAAGGGTAAGGGTAAGGGTAAGGGTAAGGGTAAGGGTAAGGGTAAGGGTAAGGGTAAGGGTAAGGGTAAGCTTAAGGGTAAAAGCAAGGGTAAGGGTAAGGGTAAGGGTAAGGGTAAGGGTAAGGGTAAGGGTAAGGGTAAGGGTAAGGGTAAGGGTAAGGGTAAGGGTAAGGGTAAGCTTAAGGGTAAAAGCAAGGGTAAGGGTTAGGGAAGGGTAAGGGTAAGGGTAAGGGTAAGGGTAAGCTTAAGGGTAAAAGCAAGGGTAAGGGTAAGGGTAAGGGTAAGGGTAAGGGTAAGGGTAAGGGTAAGTGTAAAGGTAAGGGTAAGCCTAAGGGTAAAAGCAAGGGTAAGGGTAAGGGTAAGGGTAAGGGTTAGGGTAAGGGTAAGGGTAAGGGTAAGGGTAAGGGTAAGGGTAAGGGTAAGCTTAAGGGTATAAGCAAGGGTAAGGGTAAGGGTAAGGGTAAGGGTAAGCCTAAGGGTAAAAGCAAGGGTAAGGGTAAGGGTAAGGGTAAGGGTAAGGGTAAGCTTAAGGGTAAAAGCAAGGGTAAGGGTAAGGGTAAGGGTAAGGGTAAGGGTAAGGGTAAGCTTAAGGGTAAAAGCAAGGGTAAGGGTAAGGGTAAGTGTAAGGGTAAGGGTAAGGGTAAGGGTAAGGGTAAGGGTAAGGGTAAAGGTAAGGGTAAGCCTAAGGGTCAAAGCAAGGGTAAGGGTAAGGGTAAGGGTAAGGGTAAGGGTAAGGGTAAGGGTAAGGGTAAGGGTAAGCTTAAGGGTAAAAGCAAGGGTAAGGGTAAGGGTAAGGGTTAGGGTAAGGGTAGGGGTAAGGGTAAGGGTAAGGGTAAGGGTAAGGGTAAGGGTAAGCTTAAGGGTAAGGGTAAGGGTAAGGGTAAGGGTAAGCCTAAGGGTAAAAGCAAGGGTAAGTGTAAGGGTAAGGGTAAGGGTAAGGGTAAGCTTAAGGGTAAAAGCAAGGGTAAGGGTAAGGGTAAGGGTAAGGGTAAGGGTAAGGGTAAGGGTAAGCTTAAGGGTAAAAGCAAGGGTAAGGGTAAGGGTAAGGGTAAGGGTAAGGGTAAGGGTAAGGCTAAAGGTAAGGGTTAGCCTAAGGGTAAAAGCAAGGGTAAGGGTAAGGGTAAGGGTAAGGGTAAGAGTAAGGGTAAGGGTAAGGGTAAGCTTAAGGGTAAAAGCAAGGGTAAGGGTAAGGGTAAGGGTAAGGGTAAGGGTAAGGGTAAGGGTAAGGGTAAGGGTAAGGGTAAGGGTAAGGGTAAGGGTAAGGGTAAGGGTAAGGGTAAGGGTAAGGGTAAGGGTAAGGGTAAGGGTAAGGGTAAGGGTAAGGGTAAGGGTAAGGGTAAGGGTAAGGGTAAGGGTAAGGGTAAGCTTAAGGGTAAAAGCAAGGGTAAGGGTAAGGGTAAGGGTAAGGGTAAGGGTAAGGGTAAGGGTAAGGGTAAGGGTAAGGGTAAGGGTAAGGGTAAGCTTAAGGGTAAAAGCAAGGGTAAGGGTAAGGGTAAGGGTAAGGGTAAGGGTAAGGGTAATGGTAAGGGTAAAGGTAAGGGTAAGCCTAAGGGTAAAAGCAAGGGTAAGGGTAAGGGTAAGGGTAAGGTTAAGGGTAAGCTTAAGGGTAAAAGCAAGGGTAAGGGTAAGGGTAAGGGTAAGGGTAAGGGTAAGGGTAAGGGTAAGGGTAAGCTTAAGGGTAAGGGTAAGGGTAAGGGTAAGGGTAAGCTTAAGGGTAAAAGCAAGGGTAAGGGTAAGGGTAAGGGTAAGGGTAAGGGTAAGCTTAAGGGTAAAAGCAAGGGTAAGGGTAAGGGTAAGGGTAAGGGTAAGGGTAAGGGTAAGGGTAAGGGTAAGGGTAAGCTTAAGGGTAAGGGTAAGGGTAAGGGTAAGGGTAAGCTTAAGGGTAAAAGCAAGGGTAAAGGTCAGGGTAAGGGTAAGTGTAAGGGTAAGGGTAAGGGTAAGGGTAAGGGTGAGCTTAAGGGTAAAAGCAAGGGTAAGGGTAAGGTTAAGGGTAAGGGTAAGGGTAAGGGTAAGGGTAAGGGTTAGCTTAAGGGTAAAAGCAAGGGTAAGGGTAAGGGTAAGGGTAAGGGTAAGGGTAAGGGTAAGGGTAAGGGTAAGGGTAAGGGTAAGGGTAAAGGTAAGGGTAAGCCTAAGGGTAAAAGCAAGGGTAAGGGTAAGGGTAAGGGTAAGGGTAAGAGTAAGGGTAAGGGTAAGGGTAAGGGTAAGCTTAAGGGTAAAAGCAAGGGTAAGGGTAAGGGTAAGGGTAAGGGTAAGCCTAAGGGTAAAAGCAAGGGTAAGGGTAAGGGTAAGGGTAAGGGTAAGGGTAAGCTTAAGGGTAAAAGCAAGGGTAAGGGTAAGGGTAAGGGTAAGGGTAAGGGTAAGCTTAAGGGTAAAAGCAAGGGTGAGGGTAAGGGTAAGGGTAAGGGTAAGGGTAAGGGTAAGCGTAAGGGTAAGGGTAAGCTTAAGGGTAAAAGCAAGGGTAAGGGTAAGGGTAAGGGTAAGGGTAAGGGTAAGGGTAAGGGTAAGGGTAAGGGTAAGGGTAAGCTTAAGGGTAAAAGCAAGGGTAAGGGTAAGGGTAAGGGTAAGGGTAAGGGTAAGGGTAAGGGTAAGGGTAAAGGTAAGGGTAAGCCTAAGGGTAAAAGCAAGGGTAAGGGTAAGGGTAAGGGTAAGGGTAAAGGTTAGGGTAAGGGTAAGGGTAAGGGTAAGGGTAAGGGTAAGGGTAAGGGTAAGGGTAAGGGTAAAGGTAAGGGTAAGGGTAAGGGTAAGGGTAAGGGTAAGCTTAAGGGTAAAAGCAAGGGTAAGGGTAAGGGAAAGGGTAAGGGTAAGCCTAAGGGTAAAAGCAAGGGTAAGGGTGAGGGTAAGGGTAAGGGTAAGGGTAAGCTTAAGGGTAAAAGCAAGAGTAAGGGTAAGGGTAAGGGTAAGGGTAAGGGTAAGGGTAAGCTTAAGGGTAAAAGCAAGGGTAAGGGTAAAGGTAAGGGTAAGGGTAAGGGTAAGGGTAAGGGTAAGGGTAAGGGTAAGGGTAAAGGTAAGGGTAAGCCTAAGGGTAAAAGCAAGGGTAAGGGTAAGGGTAAGGGTAAGGGTAAGGTTAAGGGTAAGGGTAAGGGTAAGCTTAAGGGTAAAAGCAAGGGTAAGGGTAAGGGTAAGGGTAAGGGTAAGGGTAAGGGTAAGGGTAAGGGTAAGGGTAAGGGTAAGGGTAAGCTTAAGGGTAAGGGTAAGGGTAAGGGTAAGGGTAAGCTTAAGGGTAGAAGCAAGGGTAAGGGTAAGGGTAAGGGTAAGGGTAAGCTTAAGGGTAAAAGCAAGGGTAAGGGTAAGGGTAAGGGTAAGGGTAAGGGTAAAGGTAAGGGTAAGGGTAAGGGTAAGGGTAAGGGTAAGGGTAAGGGTAAGCTTAAGGGTAAGGGTAAGGGTAAGGGTAAGGGTAAGCTTAAGGGTAAAAGCAAGGGTAAGGGTAAGGGTAAGGGTAAGGGTAAGGGTAAGCTTAAGGGTAAGGGTAAGGGTAAGGGTAAGGGTAAGCTTAAGGGTAAAAGCAAGGGTAAGGGTAAGGGTGAGGGTAAGGGTAAGGGTAAGGGTAAGGGTAAGCTTAAGGGTAAAAGCAAGGGTAAGGGTAAGGGTAAGGGTAAGGGTAAGGGTAAGGGTAAGGGTAAGGGTAAGGGTAAGGGTAAGAGTAAGGGTAAGCTTAAGGGTAAGGGTAAGGGTAAGGGTAAGGGTAAGCTTAAGGGTAAAAGCAAGGGTAAGGGTAAGGGTAAGGGTAAGGGTAAGGGTAAAGGTAAGGGTAAGCCTAAGGGTAAAAGCAAGGATAAGGGTAAGGGTAAGGGTAAGGGTAAGGGTAAAGGTAAGGGTAAGGGTAAGGGTAAGGGTAAGCTTAAGGGTAAAAGCAAGGGTAAGGGTAAGGGTAAGGGTAAGGGTAAGGGTAAGGGTAAGGGTAAGGGTAAGGGTAAGGGTAAGCTTAAGGGTAAAAGCAAGGGTAAGGGTAAGGGTAAGGGTAAGGGTAAGGGTAAGCTTAAGGGTAAAAGCAAGGGTAAGGGTAAGGGTAAGGGTAAGGGTAAGGGTTAGGGTAAGGGTAAAGGTAAGGGTAAGCCTAAGGGTAAAAGCAAGGGTAAGGGTAAGAGTAAGGGTAAGGGTAAGGGTAAGGGTAAGGGTAGGGGTAAGGGTAAGGGTAAGGGTAAGGGTAAGAGTAAGAGTAAGGGTAAGGTTAAGCTTAAGGGTAAAAGCAAGGGTAAGGGTAAGGGTAAGGGTAAGGGTTAGCCTAAGGGTAGAAGCAAGGGTAAGGGTAAGGGTAAGGGTAAGGGTAAGCTTAAGGGTAAAAGCAAGGGTAAGGGTAAGGGTAAGGGTAAGGGTAAGGGTAAGGGTAAGCTTAAGGGTAAAAGCAAGGGTAAGGGTAAGGGTAAGGGTAAGGGTAAGGGTAAGGGTAAAGGTAAGGGTAAGCCTAAGGGTAAAAGCAAGGGTAAGGGTAAGGGTAAGGGTAAGGGTAAGGGTAAGGGTAAGGGTAAGCTTAAGGGTAAAAGCAAGGGTAAGGGTAAGGGTAAGGGTAAGGGTAAGGGTAAGGGTGAGGGTAAGGGTAAGGGTAAGCTTAAGGGTAAAAGCAAGGGTAAGGGTAAGGGTAAGGGTAAGGGTAAGGGTAAGGGTAAGGGTAAGGGTAAGGGTAAAGGTAAGGGTAAGGGTAAGGGTAAGGGTAAGGGTAAGGGTAAGGGTAAGCTTAAGGGTAAGCTTAAGGGTAAAAGCAAGGGTAAGGGTTAGGGTAAGGGTAAGGGTAAGGGTAAGGGTAAGGGTAAGCTTAAGGGTAAAAGCAAGGGTAAGGGTAAGGGTAAGGGTAAGGGTAAGGGTAAGGGTAAGGGTAAGGGTAAGGGTAAGGGTAAGGGTAAGGGTAAGGGTAAGGCTAAGCTTAAGGGTAAAAGCAAGGGTAAGGGTAAGGGTAAGGGTAAGGGTAAGGGTAAGGGTAAGGGTAAGGGTAAGCTTAAGGGTAAGAGCAAGGGTAAGGGTAAGGGTAAGGGTAAGGGTAAGGGTTAGGGTAAGGGTAAAGGTAAGGGTAAGCCTAAGGGTAAAAGCAAGGGTAAGGGTAAGGGTAAGGGTAAGGGTAAGGGTAAGGGTAAGGGTAAGGGTAAGGGTAAGGGTAAGGGTAAGGGTAAGGGTTAGGGTAAGGGTAAGGGTAAGGGTAAGAGTAAGGGTAAGGGTAAGGGTAAGCTTAAGGGTAAAAGCAAGGGTAAGGGTAAGGGTAAGGGTTAGGGTAAGCCTAAGGGTAAAAGCAAGGGTAAGGGTAAGGGTAAGGGTAAGCTTAAGGGTAAAAGCAAGGGTAAGCGTAAGGGTAAGGGTAAGGGTAAGGGTAAGTGTAAGCTTAAGGGTAAAAGCAAGGGTAAGGGTAAGGGTAAGGGTAAGGGTAAGGGTAAGGGTAAGGGTAAGGGTAAGGGTAAGGGTAAGGGTAAGGGTAAGGGTAAAGGTAAGGGTAAGCCTAAGGGTAAAAGCAAGGGTAAGGGTAAGGGTAAGGGTAAGGGTAAGGGTAAGCTTAAGGGTAAAGGCAAGGGTAAGGGTAAGGGTAAGGGTAAGGGTAAGGGTAAGGGTAAGGGTAAGGGTAAGGGTAAGGGTAAGCTTAAGGGTAAAAGCAAGGGTAAGGGTAAGGGTAAGGGTAAGGGTAAGGGTAAGGGTAAGGGTAAGGGTAAGGGTAAGGGTAAGGGTAAGGGTAAGGGTAAGGGTAAGGGTAAGGGTAAGGGTAAGGGTAAGGGTAAGGGTAAGCTAGAGGGTAAAAGCAAGGGTAAGGGTTAGGGTAAGGGTAAGGGTAAGGGTAAGGGTAAGGGTAAGCTTAAGGGTAAAAGCAAGGGTAAGGGTAAGGGTTAGGGTAAGGGTAAGGGTAAGGGTAAGGGTAAGGGTAAGGGTAAGGGTAAAGGTAAGGGTAAGCCTAAGGGTAAAAGCAAGGGTAAGGGTAATGGTAAGGGTAAGGGTAAGGGTAAGGGTAAGGGTAAGGGTAAGGGTAAGGGTAAGGGTAAGGGTAAGGGTAAGGGTAAGGGTAAGCTTAAGGGTATAAGCAAGGGTAAGGGTAAGGGTAAGGGTGAGGGTAAGGGTAAGGGTAAGGGTAAGGGTAAGGGTAAGCTTAAGGGTAAAAGCAAGGGTAAGGGTAAGGGTAAGGGTAAGGGTAAGGGTAAGGGTAAGGGTAAGCTTAAGGGTAAAAGCAAGGGTAAGGGTAAGGGTAAGGGTAAGGGTAAGGGTAAGGGTAAGGGTAAGGGTAAGGGTAAGGGTAAGGGTAAGGGTAAGGGTAAGGGTAAGGGTAAGGGTAAGGGTAAGGGTAAAGGTAAGGGTAAGCCTAAGGGTAAAAGCAAGGGTAAGGGTAAGGGTAAGGGTAAGGGTAAGGGTAAGGGTAAGGGTAAGGGTAAGGGTAAGGGTAAGGGTAAGGGTAAGGGTAAGTGTAAGGGTAAGCTTAAGGGTAAAAGCAAGGGTAAGGGTAAGGGTAAGGGTAAGGGTAAGCCTAAGGGTAAAAGCAAGGGTAAGGGTAAGGGTAAGGGTAAGGGTAAGGGTAAGCTTAAGGGTAAAAGCAAGGGTAAGGGTAAGGGTAAGGGTAAGGGTAAGGGTAAGGGTAAGCTTAAGGGTAAAAGCAAGGGTAAGGGTAAGGGTAAGGGTAAGGGTAAGGGTAAGGGTAAAGGTAAGGGTAAGCCTAAGGGTAAAAGCAAGGGTAAGGGTAAGGGTAAGGGTAAGGGTAAGGGTGAGGGTAAGGGTAAGGGTAAGGGTAAGGGTAAGGGTAAGGGTAAGGGTAAGGGTAAGGGTAAGCTTAAGGGTAAAAGCAAGGGTAAGGGTAAGGGTAAGGGTAAGGAAAAGGGTAAGGGTAAGGGTAAGCTTAAGGGTAAAAGCAAGGGTAAGGGTAAGGGTAAGGGTAAGGGTAAGGGTAAGGGTAAGGGTAAGGGTAAGGGTAAGGGTAAGGGTAAGCTTAAGGGTAAAAGCAAGGGTAAGGGTAAGGGTTAGGGTAAGGGTAAGCTTAAGGGTAAAAGCAAGGGTAAGGGTAAGGGTAAGGGTAAGGGTAAGGGTAAGGGTAAGGGTAAGGGTAAAGGTAAGGGTAAGCCTAAGGGTAAAAGCAAGGGAAGGGTAAGGGTAAGGGTAAGGGTAAGGGTAAGGGTAAGGGTAAGGGTAAGGGTAAGGGTAAGGGTAAGGGTAAGGGTAAGGGTAAGGGTAAGCTTAAGGGTAAAAGCAAGGGTGAGGGTAAGGGTAAGGGTAAGGGTAAGGGTAAGGGTAAGGGTAAGGGTAAGGGTAAGGGTAAGGGTAAGGGTAAGGGTAAGGGTAAGGGTAAGGGTAAGGGTAAGGGTAAGGGTAAGGGTAAGGGTGAGCCTAAGGGTAAAAGCAAGGGTAAGGGTAAGGGTAAGGGTAAGGGTAAGGGTAAGCTTAAGGGTAAAAGCAAGGGTAAGGGTAAGGGTAAGGGTAAGGGTAAGGGTAAGGGTAAGCTTAAGGGTAAAAGCAAGGGTAAGGGTAAGGGTAAGGGTAAGGGTAAGGGTAAGGGTAAAGGTAAGGGTAAGCCTAAGGGTAAAAGCAAGGGTATGGGTAAGGGTAAAGGTAAGGGTAAGGGTAAGGGTAAGGGTAAGGGTAAGAGTAAGGGTAAGGGTAAGGGTAAGGGTAAGCTTAAAGGTAAAAGCAAGGGTAAGGGTGAGGGTAAGGGTAAGGGTAAGGGTAAGGGTAAGGGTAAGGGTAAGGGTAAGGGTAAGGGTAAGGGTAAGGGTAAGCTTAATGGTAAAAGCAAGGGTAAGGGTAAGGGTAAGGGTAAGGGTAAGGGTAAGGGTAAGGGTAAGGGTAAGGGTAAGGGTAAGGGTAAGGGTAAGGGTAAGGGTAAGGGTAAGGGTAAGCTTAAGGGTAAAAGCAAGGGTAAGGGTAAGGGTAAGGGTAAGGGTAAGGGTAAGGGTAAGGGTAAGGGTAAGGGTAAGCTTAAGGGTAAAAGCAAGGGTAAGGGTAAGGGTAAGGGTAAGGGTAAGGGTAAGGGTAAGCCTAAGGGTAAAAGCAAGGGTAAGGGTAAGGGTAAAAGCAAGGGTAAGGGTAAGGGTAAGGGTAAGGGTAAGGGTAAGGGTAAGTGTAAGCTTAAGGGTAAAAGCAAGGGTAAGGGTAAGGGTAAGGGTAAAGGTAAGGGTAAGCCTTAGGGTAAAAGCAAGGGTAAGGGTAAGGGTAAGGGTAAGGGTAAGGGTAAGGGTGAGGGTAAGGGTAAGGGTAAGCTTAAGGGTAAAAGCAAGGGTAAGGGTAAGGGTAAGGGTAAGGGTAAGGGTAAGGGTAAGGGTAAGGGTAAGGGTAAGGGTAAGCTTAAGGGTAAAAGCAAGGGTAAGGGTAAGGGTGAGGGTAAGGGTAAGGGTAAGGGTAAGGGTAAGGGTAAGGGTTAGGGTAAGGGTAAGGGTAAGGGTAAGCTTAAGGGTAAAAGCAAGGGTAAGGGTTAGGGTAAGGGTAAGGGTAAGGGTAAGGGTAAGCTTGAGGGTAAAAGCAAGGGTAAGGGTAAGGGTAAGGGTAAGGGTAAAGGTAAGGGTAAGCCTTAGGGTAAAAGCAAGGGTAAGGGTAAGGGTAAGGGTAAGGGTAAGGGTAAGGGTAAGGGTAAGGGTAAGGGTAAGGGTAAGGGTAAGGGTAAGGGTAAGGGTAAGGGTAAGGGTAAGGGTAAGCTTAAGGGTATAAGCAAGGGTAAGGGTAAGGGTAAGGGTGAGGGTAAGGGTAAGAGTAAGGGTAAGCTTAAGGGTAAAAGCAAGGGTAAGGGTAAGGGTAAGGGTAAGGGTAAGGGTAAGGGTAAGGGTAAGCTTAAGGATAAAAGCAAGGGTAAGGGTAAGGGTAAGGCTAAGGGTGAGGGTAAGGGTAAGGGTAAGGGTAAGGGTAAGGGTAAGGGTAAAGGTAAGGGTAAGCCTAAGGGTAAAAGCAAGGGTAAGGGTAAAGGTAAGGGTAAGGGTAAGGGTAAGGGTAAGGGTAAGGGTAAGGGTAAGGGTAAGGGTAAGCTTAAGGGTAAAAGCAAGGGTAAGGGTAAGGGTAAGGGTAAGGGTAAGGGTAAGGGTAAGGGTAAGGGAAAGCTTAAGGGTAAGGGTAAGGGTAAGGGTAAGGGTAAGCTTAAGGGTAAAAGCAAGGGTAAGGGTAAGGGTAAGGGTAAGGGTAAGGGTAAGGGTAAGGGTAAGGGTAAGCTTAAGGGTAAAAGCAAGGGTAAGGGTAAGGGTAAGGGTAAGGGTAAGGGTAAGCTTAAGGGTAAAAGCAAGGGTAAGGGTAAGGATAAGGGTAAGGGTAAGGGTAAGGGTAAGGGTAAGGGTAAAGGTAAGGGTAAGCCTAAGGGTAAAAGCAAGGGTAAGGGTAAGGGTAAGGGTAAGGGTAAGGGTAAGAGTAAGGGTAAGGGTAAGGGTAAGGGTAAGCTTAAGGGTAAAAGCAAGGGTAAGGGTAAGGGTAAGGGTAAGGGTAAGCCTAAGGGTAGAAGCAAGGGTAAGGGTAAGGGTAAGGGTAAGGGTAAGGGTAAGCTTAAGGGTAAAAGCAAGGGTAAGGGTAAGGGTAAGGGTAAGGGTAAGGGTAAGGGTAAGGGTAAGCTTAAGGGTAAAAGCAAGGGTGAGGGTAAGGGTAAGGGTAAGGGTAAGGGTAAGGGTAAGGGTAAGGGTAAGGGTAAGCTTAAGGGTAAAAGCAAGGGTAAGGGTAAGTGTAAGGGTAAGGGTAAGGGTAAGGGTAAGGGTAAAGGTAAGGGTAAGGGTAAGGGTAAGGGTAAGGGTAAGGGTAAGGGTAAAGGTAAGGGTAAGGGTAAGGGTAAGGGTAAGGGTAAGGGTAAGGGTAAGCTTAAGGGTAAAAGCAAGGGTAAGGGTAAGGGTAAGGGTAAGGGTAAGCCTAAGGGTAAAAGCAAGGGTAAGGGTAAGGGTAAGGGTAAGGGTAAGGGTAAGCTTAAAGGTAAAAGCAAGGGTAAGGGTAAGGGTAAGGGAAAGGGTAAGGGTAAGGGTAAGCTTAAGGGTAAAAGCAAGGGTAAGGGTAAGGGTAAGGGTAAGGGTAAGGGTAAGGGTAAGGGTAAGGGTAAAGGTAAGGGTAAGCCTAAGGCTAAAAGCAAGGGTAAGGGTAAGGGTAAGGGTAAGGGTAAGGGTAAGGGTAAGGGTAAGGGTAAGGGTAAGGGTAAGGGTAAGGGTAAGGGTAAGCTTAAGGGTAAAAGCAAGGGTAAGGGTAAGGGTAAGGGTAAGGGTAAGGGTAAGGGTAAGGGTAAGGGTAAGGGTAAGGGTGAGGGTAAGGGTAAGGGTAAGGGTAAGGGTAAAGGTAAGGGTAAGCCTAAGGGTAAATGCAAGGGTAAGGGTAAGGGTAAGGGTAAGGGTAAGGGTAAGTGTAAGGGTAAGGGTAAGGGTAAGGGTAAGGGTAAGGGTAAGCTTAAGTGTAAAAGCAAGGGTAAGGGTAAGGGTAAGGGTAAGGGTAAGGGTAAGGGTAAGGGTAAGGTTAAGCTTAAGGGTAAGGAAAAGGGTAAGGGTAAGGGTAAGTTTAAGGGTAAAAGCAAGGGTAAGGGTAAGAGTAAGGGTAAGGGTAAGCTTAAGGGTAAAAGCAAGGGTAAGGGTAAGGGTAAGGGTAAGGGTAAGGGTAAGGGTAAGGGTAAGCTTAAGGGTAAAAGCAAGGGTAAGGGTAAGGGTAAGGGTAAAGGTAAGGGTAAGCCTAAGGGTAAAAGCAAGGGTAAGGGTAAGGGTAAGGGTAAAGGTGAGGGTAAGGGTAAGGGTAAGGGTAAGGGAAAGGGTAAGGGTAAGGGTAAGGGTAAGGGTAAGGGTGAGGGTAAGGGTAAGGGTAAGGGTAAGCTTAAGGGTAAAAGCAAGGGTAAGGGTAAGCCCTTACCCTTACCCTTACCCTTGCTTTTACCCTTAAGCTTACCCTTACCCTTACCCTTACCCTTACCCTTACCCTTACCCTTGCTTTTACCCTTAGGCTTACCCTTACCCTTACCCTCACCCTTACCCTTGCTTTTACCCTTAAGCTTACCCTCTCTTACCCTTACCCTTACCCTTACCCTTACCCTTACCCTTACCCTTACCCTTACCCTTGCTTTTACCCTTAGGCTTACCCTTACCTTTACCCTTACCCTTACCCTTACCCTTACCCTTACCCTTACCCTTACCCTTACCCTTGCTTTTACCCTTAAGCTTACCCTTACCCTTATCCTTACCCTTACCCTTACTTTTACCCTTAAGCTTACCCTTACCCTTACCCTTACCCTTACCCTTACCCTTACCCTTACCCTTACCCTTACCCTTACCCTTGCTTTTACCCTTAAGCTTACCCTTACCCTTACCCTTACCCTTACCCTTAAGCTTACCCTTACCCTTACCCTTACCCTTACCCTTACCCTTACCCTTACCCTTACCCTTACCCTTACCCTTGCTTTTACCCTTAAGCTTACCCTTACCCTTACCCTTACCCTTACCCTTACCCTTACCCTTACCCTTATCCTTGCTTTTACCCTTAAGCTTACCCTTACCCTTACCCTTACCCTTACCCTTAAGCTTACCCTTACCCTTACCCTTACCCTTACCCTTACCCTTACCCTTACCCTTACCCTTACCCTTACCCTTACCCTTACCCTTACCCTTACCCTTACCCTTGCTTTTACCCTTAAGCTTACCCTTACCCTTACCCTTACCCTTACCCTTAAGCTTACCCTTACCCTTACCCTTACCCTTACCCTTACCCTTGCTTTTACCCTTAAGCTTACCCTTACCCTTACCCTTACCCTTACCCTTAAGCTTACCCTTACCCTTACCCTTACCCTTACCCTTACCCTTACCCTTACCCTTACCCTTACCCTTGCTTTTACCCTTAAGCTTACCCTTACCCTTACCCTTACCCTTACCCTTAAGCTTACCCTTACCCTTACCCTTACCCTTACCCTTACCCTTACCCTTACCCTTACCCTTACCCTTACCCTTACCCTTACCCTTGCTTTTACCCTTAGGCTTACCCTTACCTTTACCCTTACCCTTACCCTTACCCTTACCCTTACCCTTACCCTTACCCTTACCCTTGCTTTTACCCTTAAGCTTACCCTTACCCTTACCCTTTCCCTTACCCTTACCCTTACCCTTGCTTTTACCTTTAAGCTTACCCTTACCCTTACCCTTACCCTTACCCTTACCCTTGCTTTTACCCTTAGGCTTACCCTTACCCTTACCCTTACCCTTACCCTTGCTTTTACCCTTAAGCTTACCCTTACCCTTACCCTTACCCTTACCCTTACCCTTACCCTTACCCTTACCCTTACCCTTACCCTTACCCTTACCCTTACCCTTACCTTTACCCTTACCCTTACCCTTACCCTTACCCTTACCCTTACCCTTACCCTTACCCTTGCTTTTACCCTTAAGCTTACCCTTACCCTTACCCTTACCCTTACCCTTACTGTTACCCTTACCCTTACCCTTACCCTCACCCTTGCTTTTACCCTTAAGCTTACCCTTACCCTTACCCTTACCCTTACCCTTGCTTTTACCCTTAAGCTTACCCTTACCCTTACCCTTACCCTTACCCTTACCCTTGCTTTTACCCTTAGGCTTACCCTTACCCTTACCCTTACCCTTACCCTTGCTTTTACCCTTAAGCTTACCCTTACCCTTACCCTTACCCTTACCCTTACCCTTACCCTTACCCTTACCCTTACCCTTACCCTTACCCTTACCCTTACCCTTACCCTTACCCTTACCCTTACCCTTACCCTTACCCTTACCTTTACCCTTACCCTTACCCTTACCCTTACCCTTACCCTTACCCTTACCCTTACCCTTGCTTTTACCCTTAAGCTTACCCTTACCCTTACCCTTACCCTTACCCTTACTGTTACCCTTACCCTTACCCTTACCCTCACCCTTGCTTTTACCCTTAAGCTTACCCTTACCCTTACCCTTACCCTTACCCTTGCTTTTACCCTTAAGCTTACCCTTACCCTTACCCTTACCCTTACCCTTACCCTTGCTTTTACCCTTAGGCTTACCCTTACCCTTACCCTTACCCTTACCCTTGCTTTTACCCTTAAGCTTACCCTTACCCTTACCCTTACCCTTACTCTTACCCTTACCCTTACCCTTACCCTTACCCTTGCTTTTACCCTTAGGCTTACCCTTACCTTTACCCTTACCCTTACCCTTACCCTTACCCTTACCCTTACCCTTACCCTTACCCTTACCCTTACCCTTGCTTTTACCCTTAAGCTTACCCTTACCCTTACCCTTACCCTTACCCTTACCCTTACCCTTACCCTTACCCTTACCCTTACCCTTGCTTTTACCCTTAAGCTTACCCTTACCCTTACCCTTACCCTTACCCTTACCCTTACCCTTACCCTTACCCTTACCCTAACCCTTACCCTTGCTTTTACCCTTAAGCTTACCCTTACCCTCACCCTTACCCTTACCCTTACCCTTAAGCTTACCCTTACCCTTACCCTTACCCTTACCCTTACCCTTACCCTTACCCTTACCCTTACCCTTGCTTTTACCCTTAAGCTTACCCTTACCCTTACCCTTACCCTTACCCTTACCCTAACCCTTGCTTTTACCCTTACCCTTATCCTTACCCTTAAGCTTACCCTTACCCTTACCCTCACCCTTACCCTTACCCTTACCCTTACCCTTACCCTTACCCTTACCCTTGCTTTTACCCTTAAGCTTACCCTTACCCTTACCCTTACCCTTACCCTTGCTTTTACCCTTAGACTTACCCTTACCTTTACCCTTACCCTTACCCTTACCCTTACCCTTACCCTTACCCTTGCTTTTACCCTTAAGCTTACCCTTACCCTTACCCTTACCCTTACCCTTACCCTTACCCTTACCCTTACCCTTACCCTCACCCTTGCTTTTACCCTTAAGCTTACCCTTACCCTTACCCTTACCCTTACCCTTACCCTTACCCTTATCCTTACCCTTACCCTTACCCTTACCCTTACCCTTACCCTTACCCTTACCCTTACCCTTACCCTTGCTTTCACCTTTAAGCTTACCCTTACCCTTACCCTTACCCTTACCCTTACCCTTACCCTTACCCTTACCCTTACCCTTGCTTTTACCCTTAGGCTTACCCTTACCTTTACCCTTACCCTTACCCTTACCCTTACCCTTACCCTTGCTTTTACCCTTAAGCTTACCCTTACCCTTACCCTTACCCTTACCCTTACCCTTACCCTTGCTTTTACCCTTAAGCTTACCCTTACCCTTACACTTACCCTTACCCTTACCCTTGCTTTTACCCTTAGGCTTACCCTTACCCTTACCCTTACCCTTAAGCTTACCCTTACCCTTACCCTTACCCTTACCCTTACCCTTACCCTTACCCTTACCCTTACCCTTACCCTTACCCTTACCCTTACCCTTACCCTTGCTTTTACCCTTAAGCTTACCCTTACCCTTACCCTTACACTTACCCTTACCCTTACCCTTACCCTTACCCTTACCCTTACCCTAACCCTTACCCTTACCCTTGCTTTTACCCTTAGACTTACCCTTACCTTTACCCTTACCCTTACCCTTACCCTTAAGCTTACCCTTACCCTTACCCTTACCCTTACCCTTACCCTTACCCTTACCCTTACCCTTACCCTTGCTTTTACCCTTAAGCTTACCCTTACCCTTACCCTTACACTTACCCTTACCCTTACCCTTAGCCTTACCCTTACCCTTACCCTTACCCTTACCCTTACCCTAACCCTTACCCTTATCCTTGCTTTTACCCTTAGGCTTACCCTTACCTTTACCCTTACCCTTACCCTTACCCTTACCCTTACCCTTACCCTTACCCTTACCCTTGCTTTTACCCTTAAGCTTACCCTTACCCTTACCCTTACCCTTACCCTTACCCTTACCCTTACCCTTACCCTTACCCTTGCTTTTACCCTTAAGCTTACCCTTACCCTTACCCTTACCCTTACCCTCGCCCTAACCCTTACCCTTACCCTTGCTTTTACCCTTAAGCTTACCCTTACCCTTACCCTTACCCTTACCCTTACCCTTACCCTTACCCTTACCCTTGCCCTTACCCTTGCTTTTACCCTTAAGCTTACCCTTACCCTTACCCTTACCCTTACCCTTACCCTTACCCTTACCCTTACCCTTACCCTTAACCTTACCCTTACCCTTACCCTTACCCTTACCCTTACCCTTACCCTTACCCTTACCCTTGCTATTACCCTTAGGCTTACCCTTACCTTTACCCTTACCCTTACCCTTACCCTTACCCTTACCCTTACCCTTGCTTTAACCCTTAAGCTTACCCTTACCCTCACCCTTACCCTTACCCTTACCCTTGCTTTTACCCTTAAGCTTACCCTTACCCTTACCCTTACCCTTACCCTTGCTTTTACCCTTAAGCTTACCCTTACCCTTACCCTTACCCTTACCCTTACCCTTACCCTTACCCTTACCCTTACCCTTACCTTTACCCTTACCCTTGCTTTTACCCTTAGGCTTACCCTAACCTTTACCCTTACCCTTACCCTTACCCTTACCCTTACCCTTACCCTTACCCTTACCCTTACCCTTACCCTTACCCTTACCCTTACCCTTACCCTTACCCTTGCTTTTACCCTTAAGCTTACCCTTACCCTTACCCTTACCCTTACCCTTACCCTTGCTTTTAACCTTAAGCTTACCCTTACCCTTACCCTTACCCTCACCCTTACCCTTACCCTTACCCTTGCTTATACCCTTAAGCTTACCCTTACCCTTACCCTTACCCTTACCCTTACCCTTACCCTTACCCTTACCCTTACCCTTACCCTTACCCTTACCCTTACCCTTACCCTTACCCTTACCCTTACCCTTACCCTTACCCTTGCTTTTACCCTTAGGCTTACCCTTACCTTTACCCTTACCCTTACCCTTACCCTTACCCTTGCTTTTACCCTCAAGCTTACCCTTACCCTTACCCTTACCCTTACCCTAACCCTTACCCTTGCTTTTACCCTTAAGCTTACCCTTACCCTTACCCTTACCCTTACCCTCACCCTTACCCTTACCCTTACCCTTACCCTTGCTTTTACCCTTAAGCTTACCCTTACCCTTACCCTTACCCTTACCCTTACCCATACCCTTACCCTTACCCTTACCCTTACCCTTACCCTTACCCTTGCTTTTACCCTAAGGCTTACCCTTACCTTTACCCTTACCCTTACCCTTACCCTTGCTTTTACCCTTAAGCTTACACTTACCCTTACCCTTACCCTTACCCTTACCCTTACCCTTGCTTTTACCCTTAAGCTTACCCTTACCCTTACCCTTACCCTTACCCTTACCCTTACCCTTACCCTTACCCTTACCCTTACCCTTGCTTTTACCCTTACCCTTACCCTTGCTTTTACCCTTAGGCTTACCCTTACCCTTACCCTTACCCTTACCCTCACCCTTACCATTACCCTTGCTTTTACCCTTAAGCTTACCCTTACCCTTACCCTTACCCTTACCCTTACCCTTACCCTTACCCTTACCCTTACCCTTACCCTTACCCTTACCCTTGCTTTTACCCTTAAGCTTACCCTTACCCTTACCCTTACCCTTACCCTTACCCTTACCCTTACCCTTACCCTTACCCTTACCCTTACCCTTACCCTTACCCTTACCCCTACCCTTACCCTTACCCTTGCTTTTACCCTTAAGCTTACCCTTACCCTTACCCTTACCCTTACCCTTACCCTTACCCTTACCCTTACCCTTACCCTTGCTTTTACCCTTAAGCTTACCCTTACCCTTACCCTTACCCTTACCCTTACCCTTACCCTTACCCTTACCCTTACCCTTACCCTTACCCTTACCCTTACCCTTACCCTTACCCTTACCCTTAGCCATACCCTTGCTTTTACCCTTAGGCTTACCCTTACCTTTACCCTTACCCTTACCCTTGCTTTTACCCTTAAGCTTACCCTTACCCTTACCCTTGCTTTTACCCTTAAGCTTACCCTTACCCTTACCCTTACCCTTACCCTTACCCTTACCCTTACCCTTACCCTTACTTTTACCCTTAAGCTTACCCTTACCCTTACCCTTACCCTTACCCTTACCCTTACCCTTACCCTTACCCTTACCCTTGCTTTTACCCTTAAGCTTACCCTTACCCTTACCCTTACCCTTACCCTTACCCTTACCCTTACCCTTACCCTTACCCTTGCTTTTACCCTTCAGCTTACCCTTACCCTTACCCTTACCCTTACCCTTACCCTTACCCTTACCCTTACCCTTACCCTTACCCTTACCCTTACCCTTACCCTTACCCTTACCCTCACCCTTGCTTTTACCTTTAGGCTTACCCTTACCTTTACCCTTACCCTTACCCTTACCCTTACCCTTACCCTTACCCTTACCCTTACCCTTACCCTTGCTTCTACCCTTAAGCTTACCCTTACCCTTACCCTTACCCTTACCCTTACCCTTACCCTTGCTTTTACCCTTAAGCTTACCCTTACCCTTACCCTTACCCTTACCCTTGCTTTTACCCTTAGGCTTACCCTTACCCTTACCCTTACCCTTACCCTTGCTTTTACCCTTAAGCTTACCCTTACCCTTACCCTTACCCTTACCCTTACCCTTACCCTTACCCTTACCCTTACCCTTACCCTTACCCTTACCTTTACCCTTACCCTTGCTTTTACCCTTAGGCTTACCCTTACCTTTACCCTTACCCTTACCCTTACCCTTACCCTTACCCTTACCCTTACCCTTACCCTTACCCTTACCCTTACCCTTACCCTTGCTTTTACCCTTAAGCTTACCCTTACTCTTACCCTTACCCTTACCCTTACCCATACCCTTTCCCTTGCTTTTACCCTTAAGCTTACCCTTACCCTTTCCCTTACCCTTACCCTTACCCTTACCCTTACCCTTACCCTTACCCTTCCCTTGCTTTTACCCTTAAGCTTACCCTTACCCTTACCCTTGCTTTTACCCTTAAGCTTACCCTTACCCTTACCCTTACCCTTACCCTTACCCTTACCCTTACCCTTACCCTTACCCTTACCCTTACCCTTACCCTTGCTTTTACCCTTAAGCTTACCCTTACCCTCACCCTTACCCTTACCCTTACCCTTGCTTTTACCCTTAAGCTCACCCTTACCCTTACCCTTACCCTTACCCTTAAGCTTAAGGGTAAAAGCAAGGGTAAGGGTAAGGGTAAGGGTAAGGGTAAGGGTAAGGGTAAGGGTAAGGGTAAGGGTAAGGGTAAGGGTAAGCTTAAGGGTAAAAGCAAGGGTAAGGGTAAGGGTAAGGGTAAGGGTAAGGGTAAGGGTAAGGGTAAGGGTAAGGGTAAGGGTAAGGGTAAGGGTAAGCTTAAGGGTAAGGGTAAGGGTAAGGGTAAGGGTAAGGGTAAGCTTAAGGGTAAAAGCAAGGGTAAGGGTAAGGGTAAGGGTAAGGGTAAGGGTAAGCTTAAGGGTAAAAGCAAGGGTAAGGGTAAGGGTAAGGGTAAGGGTAAGGGTAAGGGTAAGGGTAAGGGTAAGGGTAAGGGTAAGGGTAAGCTTAAGGGTAAGGGTAAGGGTAAGGGTAAGCTTAAGGGTAAAAGCAAGGGTAAGGGTAAGGGTAAGGGTAAGGGTAAGGGTAAGGGTAAGGGTAAGGGTAAGGGTAAGGGTAAGGATAAGGGTAAGGGTAAGGGTAAGCTTAAGGGTAAAAGCAAGGGTAAGGGTAAGGGTAAGGGTAAGGGTAAGGGTAAGGGTAAGGGTAAGGGTAAGCTTAAGGGTAAAAGCAAGGGTAAGGGTAAGGGTAAGGGTAAGGGTAAGGGTAAGGGTAAGGGTAAGGGAAAGGGTAAGGGTAAGGGTAAGGGTAAGGGTAAGGGTAAAGGTAAGGGTAAGCCTAAGGGTAAAAGCAAGGGTAAGGGTAAGGGTAAGGGTAAGGGTAAGGGTAAGGGTAAGGGTAAGGGTAAGGGTAAGGGTAAGGGTAAGGGTAAGGGTAAGGGTAAGGGTAAGCTTAACGGTAAAAGCAAGGGTAAGGGTAAGGGTAAGGGTAAGGGTAAGGGTAAGGGTAAGGGTAAGGGTAAGGGTAAGGGTAAGGGTAAGGGTAAGGGTAAGGGTAAGCTTAAGGGTAAAAGCAAGGGTAAGGGTAAGGGTAAGGGTAAGGGTAAGGGTAAGGGTAAGCTTAAGGGTAAATGCAAGTGTAAGGGTAAGGGTAAGGGTAAGGGTAAGGGTAAGGGTAAGGGTAAGGGTAAGGGTAAGGGTAAGGGTAAGGGTAAGGGTAAGGGTAAGGGTAAGCTTAAGGGTTAAAGCAAGGGTAAGGGTAAGGGTAAGGGTAAGGGTAAGGGTAAGGGTAAGGGTAAGGGTAAGGGTAAGGGTAAGGGTAAGGGTAATGGTAAAGGTAAGGGTAAGCCTAAGGGTAAAAGCAAGGGTAAGGGTAAGGGTAAGGGTAAGGGTAAGCTTAAGTGTAAAAGCAAGGGTAAGGGTAAGGGTAAGGGTAAGGGTAAGGGTAAGGGTAAGCCTGAGGGTAAAAGCAAGGGTAAGGGTAAGGGTAAGGGTAAGGGTAAGGGTAAGCTGAAGGGTAAAAGCAAGGGTAAGGGTAAGGGTAAGGGTAAGGGTAAGCTTAAGGGTAAAAGCAAGGGTAAGGGTAAGGGTAAGGGTAAGGGTAAGGGTAAGGGTAAGGGTAAGGGTAAGGGTAAGGGTAAGGTTAAGGGTAAGGGTGAGTGTAAGGGTAAGGGTAAGGGTAAGCTTAAGGGTAAAAGCAAGGGTAAGGGTAAGGGTAAGGGTAAGGGTAAGGGTAAGGTTAAGGGTAAGGGAAAGGGTAAGGGTAAGGGTAAGGGTTAGGGTAAGGGTAAGGGTAAGGGTAAGGGTAAGCTTAAGGGTAAAAGCAAGGGTAAGGGTAAGGGTAAGGGTAAGGATAAGGGTAAGCCTAAGGGTAAAAGCAAGGGTAAGGGTAAGGGTAAGGGTAAGGGTAAGGTTAAGGGTAAGGGTAAGGGTAAGCTTAAGGGTAAAAGCAAGGGTAAGGGTAAGGGTAAGGGTAAGGGTAAGCCTAAGGGTAAAAGCAAGGGTAAGGGTAAGGGTAAGGGTAAGGGTAAGGGTAAGGGTAAGCTTAAGGGTAAAAGCAAGGGTAAGGGTTAGGGTAAGGGTAAGGGTAAGGTAAAGGGTAAAGGTAAAGGGTAAGCCTTAGGGTAAAAGCAAGGGTAAGGGTAAGGGTAAGGGTAAGGGTAAGGGTAAGGGTGAGGGTAAGGGTAAGGGTAAGCTTAAGGGTAAAAGCAAGGGTAAGGGTAAGGGTAAGGGTAAGGGTAAGGGTAAGGGTAAGGGTAAGGGTAAGGGTAAGGGTAAGGGTAAGGGTAAGGGTAAGGGTAAGGGTAAGGGTAAGCTTAAGGGTAAGGTTAAGGGTAAGGGTAAGGGTAAGCTTAAGGGTAAAAGCAAGGGTAAGGGTAAGGGTAAGGGTAAGGGTAAGGGTAAGGGTAAGGGTAAGGGTAAGGGTAGGGGTAAGGGTAAGGGTAAGGGTAAGGGTAAGGGTAAGGGTAAGGGTAAGGGTAAGGGTAAGGGTAAGGGTAAGGGTAAGCTTAAGGGTAAAAGCAAGGGTAAGGGTAAGGGTAAGGGTAAGGGTAAGGGTAAGGGTAAGGGTAAGGGTAGGGGTAAGGGTAAGGGTAAGGGTAAGGGTAAGGGTAAGGGTAAGGGTAAGGGTAAGGGTAAGGTTAAGGGTAAGGGTAAGGGTAAGCTTAAGGGTAAAAGCAAGGGTAAGGGTAAGGGTAAGGGTAAGGGTAAGGGTAAGGGTAAGGGTAAGGGTAAGGGTAAATGTAAGGGTAAGGGTAAGGGTAAGGGTACGGGTAAGGGTAAGAGTAAGGGTAAGGGTAAGGGTAAGGGTAAGGGTAAGGGTAAGGGTAAGGGTAAGCTTAAGGGTAAAAGCAAGGGTAAGGGTAAGGGTAAGTGTAAGGGTAAAGGTAAGGGTGAGCCTAAGGGTAAAAGCAAGGGTAAGGGTAAGGGTAAGGGTAAGGGTAAGGGTAAGGGTAAGGGTAAGGGTAGGGGTAAGGGTAAGGGTAAGGGTAAGGGTAAGGGTAAGGGTAAGGGTAAGGGTAAGGGTAAGGGTAAGGGTAAGGGTAAGGGTAAGCTTAAGGGTAAAAGCAAGGGTAAGGGTAAGGGTAAGGGTAAGCTTAAGGGTAAAAGCAAGGGTAAGGGTAAGGGTAAGGGTAAAAGCAAGGGTTAGGGTAAGGGTAAGGGTAAGGGTAAGGGTAAGGGTAAGGGTAAGGGTAAGGGTAAAGGTAAGGGTAAGGGTAAGGGTAAGTGTAAGGGTAAGGGTAAGGGTAAGGGTAAGGGTTAAAGCAAGGGTAAGGGTAAGGGTAAGGGTAAGGGTAAGGGTAAGGGTAAGGGTAAGGGTAAGGGTAAGGGTAAGGGTAAGGGTAAGGGTAAGGGTAAGGATAAGGGTAAGGGTAAGGGTAAGTGTAAGGGTAAGGGTAAGGGTAAGGGTAAGGGTAAGGGTAAGGGTAAGGGTAAGGGTAAGGGTAAGGGTAAGGGTAAGGGTAAGGGTAAGGGTAAGGGTAAAAGCAAGGGTAAGGGTAAGGGTAAGGGTAAGGGTAAAGGTAAGGGTAAGCCTAAGGGTAAAAGCAAGGGTAAGGGCAAGGGTAAGGGTAAGGGTAAGGGTAAGGGTAAGGGTAAGGGTAAGGGTAAGGGTAAGGGTAAGGGTAAGGGTGAGGGTAAAGGTAAGGGTAAGGGTAAGGGTAAGGGTAAGGGTAAGGGTAAGGGTAAGGGTAAGGGTAAGGGTAAGGGTAAGGGTAAGGGTAAGGGTAAGGGTTACCCTTACCCTTACCCTTACCCTTACCCTTGCTTTTACCCTTACCCTTACCCTTGCTTTTACCCTTAGGCTTACCCTTACCCTTACCCTTACCCTTACCCTCACCCTTACCATTACCCTTGCTTTTACCCTTAAGCTTACCCTTACCCTTACCCTTACCCTTACCCTTACCCTTACCCTTACCCTTACCCTTACCCTTACCCTTACCCTTACCCTTGCTTTCACCCTTAAGCTTACCCTTACCCTTACCCTTACCCTTACCCTTACCCTTACCCTTACCCTTACCCTTACCCTTACCCTTACCCTTACCCTTACCCTTACCCCTACCCTTACCCTTACCCTTGCTTTTACCCTTAAGCTTACCCTTACCCTTACCCTTACCCTTACCCTTACCCTTACCCTTACCCTTACCCTTACCCTTACCCTTACCCTTGCTTTTACCCTTAAGCTTACCCTTACCCTTACCCTTACCCTTACCCTTACCCTTACCCTTACCCTTACCCTTACCCTTACCCTTACCCTTACCCTTACCCTTACCCTTACCCTTAGCCATACCCTTGCTTTTACCCTTAGGCTTACCCTTACCTTTACCCTTACCCTTACCCTTGCTTTTACCCTTAAGCTTACCCTTACCCTTACCCTTGCTTTTACCCTTAAGCTTACCCTTACCCTTACCCTTACCCTTACCCTTACCCTTACCCTTACCCTTACTTTTACCCTTAAGCTTACCCTTACCCTTACCCTTACCCTTACCCTTACCCTTACCCTTACCCTTACCCTTGCTTTTACCCTTAAGCTTACCCTTACCCTTACCCTTACCCTTACCCTTACCCTTACCCTTACCCTTACCCTTACCCTTGCTTTTACCCTTCAGCTTACCCTTACCCTTACCCTTACCCTTACCCTTACCCTCACCCTTACCCTTACCCTTACCCTTACCCTTACCCTTACCCTTACCCTTACCCTTACCCTTACCCTTACCCTTACCCTTGCTTTTACCTTTAGGCTTACCCTTACCTTTACCCTTACCCTTACCCTTACCCTTACCCTTACCCTTACCCTTACCCTTACCCTTACCCTTACCCTTACCCTTGCTTTTACCCTTAAGCTTACCCTTACTCTTACCCTTACCCTTACCCTTACCCATACCCTTTCCCTTGCTTTTACCCTTAAGCTTACCCTTACCCTTTCCCTTACCCTTACCCTTACCCTTACCCTTAC
>CAUEHS010000858.1:0-19573 GCA_958510865.1 Myrrha octodecimguttata | reverse complement strand
ACCCTACCCTTACCCTTACCCTTACCCTTACCCTTACCCTTACCCTCACCCTTGCTTTTACCCTTAAGCTTACCCTTACCCTTACCCTTACCCTTACCCTTACCCTTGCTTTTACCCTTAAGCTTACCCTTACCCTTACCCTTACCCTTACCCTTGCTTTTACCCTTAGGCTTACCCTTACCCTTACCCTTACCCTTACCCTTGCTTTTACCCTTAAGCTTACCCTTACCTTTACCCTTACCCTTACCCTTACCCTTACCCTTACCCTTACCCTTACCCTTACCCTTACCCTTGCTTTTACCCTTAAGCTAACCCTTACCCTTACCCTTACCCTTACCCTTACCCTTAACCTTACCCCTACCCTTGCTTTTACCCTTAAGCTCACCCTTACCCTTACCCTTACCCTTACCCTTACACTTACCCTTACCCTGACCCTTACCCTTGCTTTTACCCTTAAGCTTACCCTTACCCTTACCCTTACCCTTACCCTTAAGCTTACCCTTACCCTTACCCTTACCCTTACCCTTACCCTTACCCTTACCCTTACCCTTGCTTTTACCCTTAAGCTTACCCTTACCCTTACCCTTACCCTTACCCTTACCCTTACCCTTACCCTTGCTTTTACCCTTAAGCTTACCCTTACCCTTACCCTTACCCTTACCCTTGCTTTTACCCTTACCCTTACCCTTACCCTTACCCTTACCCTTACCCTTACCCTTGCTTTTACCCTTAAGCTTACCCTTACCCTTACCCTTACCCTTACCCTAACCCTTACCCTTAACCTTACCCTTACCCTTACCCTTACCCTTACCCTTACCCTTACCCTTGCTTTTACCCTTAGGCTTACCCTTACCTTTACCCTTACCATTACCCTTACCCTTACCCTTACCCTTACCCTTACCCTTACCCTTGCTTTTACCCTTAAGCTTACCCTTACCCTTAACCTTACCCTTACCCTTAACCTTACCCTTACCCTTACCCTTACCCTTACCCTTGCTTTTACCCTTAAGCTTACCCTTACCCTTACCCTTACCCTTACCCTTACCCTTACGCTTACCCTTACCCTTACCCTCACCCTTACCCTTACCCTTGCTTTTACCCTTAAGCTTACCCTTACCCTTACCCTTACTCTTACCCTTACCCTTACCCTTACCCTTACCCTTGCTTTTACCCTTAAGCTTACCCTTACCCTTACCTTTACCCTTACCCTTACCCTTACCCTTACCCTTACCCTTACCCTTACCCTTACCCTTACCCTTACTCTTACCCTTGCTTTTACCCTTAGGCTTACCCTTACCTTTAGCCTTACCCTTACCCTTACCCTTACCCTTACCCTTACCCTTACCCTTGCTTTTACCCTTAAGCTTACCCTTACCCTTACCCTTACCCTTACCCTTACCCTTACCCTTACCCTTGCTTTTACCCTTAAGCTTACCCTTACCCTTACCCTTACCCTTACACTTACCCTTGCTTTTACCCTTAGGCTTACCCTTACCCTTACCCTTACCCTTAAGCTTACCCTTACCCTTACCCTTACCCTTACCCTTACCCTTACCCTTACCCTTACCCTTACCCTTACCCTTACCCTTACCCTTACCCTTGCTTTTACCCTTAAGCTTACCCTTACCCTTACCCTTACCCTTACCCTTACTCTTACCCTTACCTTTACCCTTGCTTTGACCCTTAGGCTTACCCTTACCTTTACCCTTACCCTTACCCTTACCCTTACCCTTACCCTTACCCTTACCCTTACCCTTACCCTTACCCTTACCCTTACCCTTGCTTTTACCCTTAAGCTTACCCTTACCCTTACCCTTACCCTTACCCTTACCCTTGCTTTTACCCTTAAGCTTACCCTTACCCTTACCCTTACCCTTACCCTTACCCTTGCTTTTACCCTTAGGCTTACCCTTACCCTTACCCTTACCCTTACCCTTGCTTTTACCCTTAAGCTTACCCTTACCCTTACCCTTACCCTTACCCTTACCCTTACCCTTACCCTTACCCTTACCCTTACCCTTACCCTTACCCTTGCTTTTACCCTTAGGCTTAACCTTACCTTTACCCTTACCCTTACCCTTACCCTTACCCTTACCCTTACCCTTACCCTTACCCTTACCCTTACCCTTACCCTTACCCTTGCTTTTACCCTTAAGCTTACCCTTACCCTTACCCTTACCCTTACCCTTACCCTTACCCTTACCCTTACCCTTGCTTTTACCCTTAAGCTCACCCTTACCCTTACCCTTACCCTTACCCTCACCCTTACCCTTACCCTTACCCTTGCTTATACCCTTAAGCTTACCCTTACCCTTACCCTTACCCTTACCCTTACCCTTACCCTTACCCTTACCCTTACCCTTGCTTTTACCCTTAGGCTTACCCTTACCTTTACCCTTACCCTTACCCTTACCCTTACCCTTACCCTTACCCTTACCCTTACCCTTGCTTTTACCCTTAAGCTTACCCTTACCCTTACCCTTACCCTTACCCTTACCCTAACCCTTACCCTTGCTTTTACCCTTAAGCTTACCCTTACCCTTACCCTTACCCTTACCCTTACCCTTACCCTTACCCTAACCCTTACCCTTACCCTTACCCTTGCTTTTACCCTTATGCTTACCCTTACCCTTACCCTTACCCTTACCCTCACCCTTACCCTTACCCTTACCCTTACCCTTATCCTTACCCTTGCTTTTACCCTTAAGCTTACCCTTACCCTTACCCTTACCCTTACCCTTACCCTTACCCTTACCCTTACCCTTACCCTTGCTTTTACTCTTAGGCTTACCCTTACCTTTACCCTTACCCTCACCCTTACCCTTACCCTTACCCTTACCCTTACCCTTACCCTTACCCTTACCCTCACCCTTGCTTTTACCCTTAAGCTTACCCTTACCCTTACCCTTACCCTTACCCTTGCTTTTACCCTTAAGCTTACCCTTACCCTTACCCTTACCCTTACCCTTGCTTTTACCCTTAGGCTTACCCTTACCCTTACCCTTACCCTTACCCTTGCTTTTACCCTTAAGCTTACCCTTACCCTTACCCTTTCCCTTACTCTTACCCTTACCCTTACCCTTACCCTTACCCTTGCTTTTACCCTTAGGCTTACCCTTACCTTTACCCTTACCCTTACCCTTACCCTTACCCTTACCCTTACCCTTACCCTTACCCTTACCCTTACCCTTACCCTTACCCTTGCTTTTACCCTTAAGCTAACCCTTACCCTTACCCTTACCCTTACCCTTACCCTTAACCTTACCCTTACCCTTGCTTTTACCCTTAAGCTCACCCTTACCCTTACCCTTACCCTTACCCTTACACTTACCCTTACCCTGACCCTTACCCTTGCTTTTACCCTTAAGCTTACCCTTACCCTTACCCTTACCCTTACCCTTAAGCTTACCCTTACCCTTACCCTTACCCTTTCCCTTACCCTTACCCTTACCCTTGCTTTTACCCTTAAGCTAACCCTTACCCTTACCCTTACCCTTACCCTTACCCTTGCTTTTACCCTTAAGCTTACCCTTACCCTTACCCTTACCCTTACCCTTACCCTTAAGCTTACCCTTACCCTTACCCTTACCCTTACCCTTACCCTTACCCTTACCCTTACCCTTGCTTTTACCCTTAAGCTTACCCTTACCCTTACCCTTACCCTTACCCTAACCCTTACCCTTAACCTTACCCTTACCCTTACCCTTACCCTTACCCTTACCCTTGCTTTTACCCTTAGGCTTACCCTTACCTTTACCCTTACCATTACCCTTACCCTTACCCTTACCCTTACCCTTACCCTTACCCTTACCCTTACCCTTGCTTTTACCCTTAAGCTTACCCTTACCCTTACCTTTACCCTTACCCTTACCCTTACCCTTACCCTTACCCTTACCCTTACCCTTACCCTTACCCTTACCCTTACCCTTACCCTTGCTTTTACCCTTAAGCTTACCCTTACCCTTACCCTTACCCTTACCCTTACCCTTACCCTTACCCTTACCCTTACCCTTACTCTTACCCTTACCCTTACCCTTACCCTTACCCTTGCTTTTACCCTTAAGCTTACCCTTACCCTTACCCTTACTCTTACCCTTACCCTTACCCTTACCCTTACCCTTGCTTTTACCCTTAAGCTTACCCTTACCCTTACCTTAACCCTTACCCTTACCCTTAAACTTACCCTTACCCTTACCCTTACCCTTACCCTTACCCTTACCCTTACCCTTACGCTTGCTTTTACCCTTAGGCTTACCCTTACCTTTAGCCTTACCCTTACCCTTACCCTTACCCTTACCCTTACCCTCACCCTTACCCTTGCTTTTACCCTTAAGCTTACCCTTACCCTTACCCTTACCCTTACCCTTACCCTTACCCTTGCTTTTACCCTTAAGCTTACCCTTACCCTTACCCTTACCCTTACACTCACCCTTGCTTTTACCCTTAGGCTTACCCTTACCCTTACCCTTACCCTTACCCTTAAGCTTACCCTTACCCTTACCCTTACCCTTACCCTTACCCTTACCCTTACCCTTACCCTTACCCTTACCCTTACCCTTGCTTTTACCCTTAAGCTTACCCTTACCCTTACCCTTACACTTACCCTTACCCTTACCCTTACCCTTACCCTTACCCTTACCCTTACCCTTACCCTTACCCTTGCTTTGACCCTTAGGCTTACCCTTACCTTTACCCTTACCCTTACCCTTACCCTTACCCTTACCCTTACCCTTACCCTTACCCTTACCCTTACCCTTACCCTTACCCTTACCCTTGCTTTTACCCTTAAGCTTACCCTTACCCTTACCCTTACCCTTACCCTTACCCTTACCCTTGCTTTTACCCTTAAGCTTACCCTTACCCTTACCCTTACCCTTACCCCTACCCTTGCTTTTACCCTTAGGCTTACCCTTACCCTTACCCTTACCCTTACCCTTGCTTTTACCCTTAAGCTTACCCTTACCCTTACCCTTACCCTTACCCTTACCCTTACCCTTACCCTTACCCTTACCCTTACCCTTACCCTTACCGTTGCTTTTACCCTTAGGCTTAACCTTACCTTTACCCTTACCCTTACCCTTACCCTTACCCTTACCCTTACCCTTACCCTTACCCTTACCCTTACCCTTACCCTTACCCTTACCCTTACCCTTGCTTTTACCCTTAAGCTTACCCTTACCCTTACCCTTACCCTTACCCTTACCCTTACCCTTACCCTTGCTTTTACCCTTAAGCTTACCCTTACCCTTACCCTTACCCTTACCCTCACCCTTACCCTTACCCTTACCCTTGCTTATACCCTTAAGCTTACCCTTACCCTTACCCTTACCCTTACCCTTACCCTTACCCTTACCCTTACCCTTACCCTTACCCTTACCCTTACCCTTACCCTTACCCTTGCTTTTACCCTTAAGCTTACCCTTACCCTTACCCTTACCCTTTCCCTTACCCTTGCTTTTACCCTTAGGCTTACCCTTACCCTTACCCTTACCCTTACCCTTACCCTTGCTTTTACCCTTAAGCTTAACCTTACCCTTACCCTTACCCTTACTATTACCCTTACCCTTACCCTTACCCTTACCCTTGCTTTTACCCTTAGGCTTACCCTTACCTTTACCCTTACCCTTACCCTTACCCTTACCCTTACCCTTACCCTTACCCTTACCCTTACCCTTACCCTTACCCTTGCTTTTACCCTGTAGCTAACCCTTACCCTTACCCTTACCCTTACCCTTACCCTTACCCTTAACCTTACCCTTACCCTTGCTTTTACCCTTAAGCTCACCCTTACCCTTACCCTTACCCTTACCCTTACCCTTACCCTTACACTTACCCTTACCCTGACCCTTACCCTTGCTTTTACCCTTAAGCTTACCCTTACCCTTACCCTTACCCTTAAGCTTACCCTTACCCTTACCCTTACCCTTACCCTTACCCTTACCCTTACCCTTGCTTTTACCCTTAAGTTTACCCTTACCCTTACCCTTACCCTTACCCTTACCCTTACCCTTGCTTTTACCCTTAAGCTTACCCTTACCCTTACCCTTACCCTTACCCTTACCCTTAAGCTTACCCTTACCCTTACCCTTACCCTTACCCTTACCCTTACCCTTACCCTTGCTTTTACCCTTAAGCTTACCCTTACCCTTACCCTTACCCTTACCCTAACCCTTACCCTTAACCTTACCCTTACCCTTACCCTTACCCTTACCCTTGCTTTTACCCTTAGGCTTAACCTTACCTTTACCCTTACCATTACCCTTACCCTTACCCTTACCCTTACCCTTACCCTTACCCTTACCCTTACCCTTGCTTTTACCCTTAAGCTTACCCTTACCCTTACCCTTACCCTTACCCTTACCCTTACCCTTACCCTTACCCTTGCTTTTACCCTTAAGCTTACCCTTACCCTTACCCTTACCCTTACCCTTACCCTTACCCTTACCCTTACCCTTACCCTTACCCTTACCCTTGCTTTTACCCTTAAGCTTACCCTTACCCTTACCCTTACCCTTGCTTTTACCCTTAAGCTTACCCTTACCCTTACCTTTACCCTTACCCTTACCCTTACCCTTACCCTTACCCTTACCCTTACCCTTACCCTTACCCTTACCCTTACCCTTACCCTTACCCTTACCCTTGCTTTTACCCTTAGGCTTACCCTTACCTTTAGCCTAACCCTTACCCTTACCCTTACCCTTACCCTTACCCTTACCCTTGCTTTTACCCTTAAGCTTACCCTTACCCTTACCCTTACCCTTACCCTTACCCTTGCTTTTACCCTTAAGCTTACCCTTACCCTTACCCTTACACTTACCCTTGCTTTTACCCTTAGGCTTACCCTTACCCTTACCCTTACCCTTACCCTTAAGCTTACCCTTACCCTTACCCTTACCCTTACCCTTACCCTTACCCTTACCCTTACCCTTACCCTTACCCTTGCTTTTACCCTTAAGCTTACCCTTACCCTTACCCTTACCCTTACCCTTACCCTTACCCTTACCCTTGCTTTGACCCTTAGGCTTACCCTTACCTTTACCCTTACCCTTACCCTTACCCTTACCCTTACCCTTACCCTTACCCTTACCCTTGCTTTTACCCTTAAGCTTACCCTTACCCTTACCCTTACCCTTACCCTTACCCTTGCTTTTACCCTTAGGCTTACCCTTACCCTTACCCTTACCCTTACCCTTACCCTTGCTTTTACCCTTAAGCTTACACTTACCCTTACCCTTACCCTTACCCTTACCCTTACCCTTACCCTTACCCTTACCCTTACCCTTACCCTTACCCTTACCCTTACCCTTACCCTTACCCTTACCCTTACCCTTACCATTACCCTTGCTTTTACCCTTAGGCTTAACCTTACCTTTACCCTTACCCTTACCCTTACCCTTACCCTTACCCTTACCCTTACCCTTACCCTTACCCTTACCCTTACCCTTACCCTTACCCTTACCCTTACCCTTACCCTTACCCTTACCCTTGCTTTTACCCTTAAGCTTACCCTTACCCTTACCCTTACCCTTACCCTTACCCTTACCCTTACCCTTGCTTTTACCCTTAAGCTTACCCATACCCTTACCCTTACCCTTACCCTCACCCTTACCCTTACCCTTACCCTTGCTTATACCCTTAAGCTTACCCTTACCCTTACCCTTACCCTTACCCTTACCCTTACCCTTACCCTTACCCTTACCCTTACCCTTACCCTTACCTTTACCCTTGCTTTTACCCTTAAGCTTACCCTTACCTTTACCCTTACCCTTACCCTTACCCTTACCCTTACCCTTACCCTTACCCTTACCCTTACCCTTACCCTTGCTTTTACCCTTAAGCTTACCCTTACCCTTACCCTTACCCTTACCCTTACCCTAACCCTTACCCTTGCTTTTACCCTTAAGCTTACCCTTACCCTTACCCTTACCCTTACCCTTACCCTTACCCTTACCCTTGCTTTTACCCTTAAGCTTACCCTTACCCTTACCCTTACCCTTACCCTTACCCTTACCCTTACCCTTACCCTTACCCTTACCCTTATCCTTACCCTTGCTTTTACCCTTAAGCTTACCCTTACCCTTACCCTTACCCTTACCCTTACCCTTACCCTTACCCTTACCCTTACCCTTACCCTTACCCTTACCCTTACCCTTACCCTTACCCTTACCCTTACCCTTACCCTTACCCTTGCTTTTACTCTTAGGCTTACCCTTACCTTTACCCTTACCCTTACCCTTACCCTCACCCTCACCCTTACCCTTACCCTTGCTTTTACCCTTAAGCTTACCCTTACCCTTACCCTTACCCTTACCCTTACCCTTGCTTTTACCCTTAAGCTTACCCTTACCCTTACCCTTAACCTTACCCATACCCTTGCTTTTACCCTTAGGCTTACCCTTACCCTTACCCTTGCTTTTACCCTTAAGCTTACCCTTACCCTTACCCTTACTCTTACCCTTACTCTTACCCTTACCCTTACCCTTACCCTTACCCTTACCCTTACCCTTACCCTTACCCTTGCTTTTACCCTTAGGCTTACCCTTACCTTTACCCTTACCCTAACCCTTACCCTTACCCTTACCCTTACCCTTACCCTTGCTTTTACCCTTAAGCTTACCCTTACCCTTACCCTCACCCTTACCCTTACCCTTACCCTTACCCTTACCCTTACCCTTACCCTTGCTTTTACCCTTAAGCTTACCCTTACCCTTACCCTTACCCTTACCCTTACCCTTACCCTTACCCTTGCTTTTACCCTTAAGCTTACCCTTACCCTTACCCTTACCCTTACCCTTACCCTTACCCTTACCCTTACCCTTACCCTTACCCTTACCCTTACCCTTGCTTTTACCCTTAGGCTTACCCTTACCTTCACCCTTACCCTTACCCTTACCCTTACCCTTGCTTTTACCCTTAAGCTTACCCTTACCCTTACCCTTACCCTTAAGCTTACCCTTACCCTTACCCTTACCCTTACCCTTACCCTTACCCTTACCCTTACCCTTACCCTTACCCTTACCCTTACCCTTACCCTTACCCTTACCCTTGCTTTTACCCTTAAGCTTACCCTTACCCTTACCCTTACCCTTACCCTTACCCTTGCTTTTACCCTTAAGCTTACCCTTACCCTTACCCTTACCCTTAAGCTTACCCTTACCCTTACCCTTACCCTTACCCTTACCCTTACCCTTACCCTTACCCTTACCCTTACCCTTGCTTTTACCCTTAAGCTTACCCTTACCCTTACCCTTTCCCTTACCCTTAAGCTTACCCTTACCCTTACCCTTACCCTTACCCTTACCCTTAACCTTACCCTTGCTTTTACCCTTAAGCTTACCCTTACCCTTACCCTTACCCTTACCCTTAAGCTTACCCTTACCCTTACCCTTACCCTTAACCTTACCCTTGCTTTTACCCTTAAGCTTACCCTTACCCTTACCCTTACCCTTACCCTTAAGCTTACCCTTACCCTTACCCTTACCCTTACCCTTACCCTTGCTTTTACCCTTAAGCTTACCCTTACCCTTACCCTTACCCTTACCCTTGCTTTTACCCTTAAGCTTACCCTTACCCTTACCCTTACCCTTACCCTTAAGCTTACCCTTACCCTTACCCTTACCCTTACCCTTACCCGTACCCTTACCCTTACCCTTACCCTTACCCTTGCTTTTACCCTTAAGCTTACCCTTACCCTTACCCTTACCCTTACCCTTACCCTTACCCTTACCCTTGCTTTTACCCTTAGGCTTACCCTTACCTTTACCCTTACCCTTACCCTTACCCTTACCCTTACCCTTACCCTTACCCTTGCTTTTACCCTTAAGCTTACCCTTACCCTTACCCTTACCCTTACCCTTACCCTTACCCTTACCCTTACCCTTGCTTTTACCCTTAGGCTTACCCTTACCCTTACCCTTACCCTTACCCTTGCTTTTACCCTTAAGCTTACCCTTACCCTTACCCTTACCCTTACCCTTACCCTTACCCTTACCCTTACCCTTACCCTTACCCTTACCCTTACCCTTACCCTTACCCTTACCCTTACCCTTACCCTTACCCTTACCCTTACCCTTACCCTTACCCTTACCCTTACCCTTGCTTTTACCCTTAGGCTTACCCTTACCTTTACCCTTACCCTTACCCTTACCCTTACCCTTACCCTTGCTTTTACCCTTAAGCTTACCCTTACCCATACCCTTACCCTTACCCTTACCCTTACCCTTACCCTTACCCTTACCCTTGCTTTTACCCTTAAGCTTACCCTTACCCTTACCCTTACCCTTACCCTTACCCTTACCCTTACCCTTACCCTTACCCTTACCCTTACCCTTACCCTTACCCTCACCCTTGCTTTTACCCTTAAGCTTACCCTTACCCTTACCCTTACCCTTACCCTTACCCTTACCCTTACCCTTACCCTTGCTTTTACCCTTAAGCTTACCCTTACCCTTACCCTTACCCTTACCCTTACCCTTACCCTTACCCTTGCTTTTACCCTTAGGCTTACCCTTACCCTTACCCTTACCCTTACCCTTGCTTTTACCCTTAAGCTTACCCTTACCCTTACCCTTACCCTTACTCTTACCCTTACCCTTACCCTTACTCTTACCCTTGCTTTTACCCTTAGGCTTACCCTTACTTTTACCCTTACCCTTACCCTTACCCTTACCCTTACCCTTACCCTTACCCTTACCCTTACCCTTACCCTTGCTTTTACCCTTAAGCTTACCCTTACCCTTACCCTTACCCTTACCCTTACCCTTACCCTTACCCTTACCCTTGCTTTTACCCTTAAGCTCACCCTTACCCTTACCCTTACCCTTTCCCTTACCCTTACCCTTACTCTTACCCTTACCCTTGCTTTTACCCTTAAGCTTACCCTTACCCTTACCCTTACCCTTACCCTTAAGCTTACCCTTACCCTTACCCTTACCCTTACCCTTACCCTTACCCTTACCCTTGCTTTTACCCTTAAGCTTACCCTTACCCTTACCCTTACCCTTACCCTTACCCTTGCTTTTACCCTTACGCTTACCCTTACCCTTACCCTTACCCTTACCCTTAAGCTTACCCTTACCCTTACCCTTACCCTTACCCTTACCCTTACCCTTACCCTTACCCTTACCCCTACCCTTACCCTTGCTTTTACCCTTAAGCTTACCCTTACCCTTACCCTTACCCTTACCCTTACCCTTACCCTTACCCTTACCCTTACCCTTACCCTTACCCTTACCCTTGCTTTTACCCTTAGGCTTACCCTTACCTTTACCCTTACCATTACCCTTACCCTTACCCTTACCCTTACCCTTACCCTTACCCTTACCCTTGCTTTTACCCTTAAGCTTACCCTTACCCTTACCCTTACCCTTACCCTTACCCTTACCCTTACCCTTACCCTTACCCTTACCCTTACCCTTACCCTTACCCTTACCCTTACCCTTACCCTTACCCTTACCCTGACCCTTACCCTTACCCTTGCTTTTACCCTTAAGCTTACCCTTACCCTTACCCTTACCCTTACCCTTACCCTTACCCTTGCTTTTACCCTTAAGCTTACCCTTACCCTTACTCTTACCCCTACCCTTACCCTTACCCTTACCCTCACCCTTACCCTTACCCTTACCCTTACCCTTGCTTTTACCCTTAGGCTTACCCTCACCTTTACCCTTACCCTTACCCTTACCCTTACCCTTACCCTTACCCTTACCCTTGCTTTTACCCTTAAGCTTACCCTTACCCTTACCCTTACCCTTACCCTTAGCCTTACCCTTACCCTTGCTTTTACCCTTAAGCTTACCCTTACCCTTACCCTTACCCTTACCCTTACCCTTGCTTTTACCCTTAGGCTTACCCTTACCCTTACCCTTACCCTTACCCTTAAGCTTACCCTTACCCTTACCCTTACCCTTACCCTTACCCTTACCCTTACCCTTATCCTTACCCTTACCCTTACCCTTACCCTTACCCTTACCCTTGCTTTTACCCTTAAGCTTACCCTTACCCTTACCCTTACCCTTACCCTTACCCTTACCCTTACCCTTACCCTTACCCTTACCCTTACCCTTACCCTTACCCTTACCCTTACCCTTACCCTTACCCTTACCCTTACCCTTGCTTTTACCCTTAAGCTTACCCTTACCTTTACCCTTACCCTTACCCTTACCCTTACCCTTACCCTTACCCTTACCCTTACCCTTACCCTTGCTTTTACCCTTAAGCTTACCCTTACCCTTACCCTTACCCTTACCCTAACCCTTACCCTTGCTTTTACCCTTAAGCTTACCCTTACCCTTACCCTTACCCTTACCCTTACCCTTACCCTTACCCTTACCCTTACCCTTGCTTTCACCCTTAAGCTTACCCTTACCCTTACCCTTACCCTTACCCTTACCCTTACCCTTACCCTTACCCTTACCCTTACCCTTATCCTTACCCTTGCTTTTACCCTTAAGCTTACCCTTACCCTTACCCTTACCCTTACCCTTACCCTTACCCTTACCCTTACCCTTACCCTTACCCTTACCCTTACCCTTACCCTTACCCTTACCCTTACCCTTACCCTTACCCTTACCCTTACCCTTACCCTTGCTTTTACTCTTAGGCTTACCCTTACCTTTACCCTTACCCTTACCCTTACCCTCACCCTCACCCTTACCCTTACCCTTGCTTTTACCCTTAAGCTTACCCTTACCCTTACCCTTACCCTTACCCTTACCCTTACCCTTGCTTTTACCCTTATGCTTACCCTTACCCTTACCCTTAACCTTACCCTTACCCTTGCTTTTACCCTTAGGCTTACCCTTACCCTTACCCTTACCCTTACCCTTGCTTTTACCCTTAAGCTTACCCTTACCCTTACCCTTACTCTTACCCTTACCCTTACCCTTACCCTTACCCTTACCCTTACCCTTACCCTTACCCTTACCCTTACCCTTACCCTTACCCTTACCCTTACCCTTACCCTTGCTTTTACCCTTAGGCTTACCCTTACCTTTACCCTTACCCTAACCCTTACCCTTACCCTTACCCTTACCCTTACCCTTGCTTTTACCCTTAAGCTTACCCTTACCCTTACCCTTACCCTTACCCTTACCCTTACCCTTACCCTTACCCTTACCCTTACCCTTACCCTTACCCTTGCTTTTACCCTTAAGCTTACCCTTGCCCTTACCCTTACCCTTACCCTTACCCTTACCCTTACCCTTACCCTTACCCTTGCTTTTACCCTTAAGCTTACCCTTACCATTACCCTTACCCTTACCCTTACCCTTACCCTTACCCTTACCCTTACCCTTACCCTTACCCTTACCCTTACCCTTGCTTTTACCCTTAAGCTTACCCTTACCCTTACCCTTACCCTTAAGCTTACCCTTACCCTTACCCTTACCCTTACCCTTACCCTTACCCTTACCCTTACCCTTACCCTTACCCTTACCCTTACCCTTACCCTTACCCTTGCTTTTACCCTTAAGCTTACCCTTACCCTTACCCTTACCCTTACCCTTACCCTTGCTTTTACCCTTAAGCTTACCCTTACCCTTACCCTTACCCTTAAGCTTACCCTTACCCTTACCCTTACCCTTACCCTTACCCTTACCCTTACCCTTACCCTTACCCTTACCCTTACCCTTACCCTTACCCTTACCCTTACCCTTACCCTTGCTTTTACCCTTAAGCTTACCCTTACCCTTACCCTTACCCTTACCCTTAAGCTTACCCTTACCCTTACCCTTACCCTTACCCTTACCCTTACCCTTACCCTTAACCTTACCCTTGCTTTTACCCTTAAGCTTACCCTTACCCTTACCCTTACCCTTACCCTTAAGCTTACCCTTACCCTTACCCTTACCCTTACCCTTACCCTTGCTTTTACCCTCAAGCTTACCCTTACCCTTACCCTTACCCTTACCCTTAAGCTTACCCTTACCCTTACCCTTACCCTTACCCTTACCCTTGCTTTAACCCTTAAGCTTACCCTTACCCTTACCCTTACCCTTACCCTTGCTTTAACCCTTAAGCTTACCCTTACCCTGACCCTTACCCTTACCCTTAAGCTTACCCTTACCCTTACCCTTACCCTTACCCTTACCCTTACCCTTACCCTTACCCTTACCCTTGCTTTTACCCTTAAGCTTACCCTTACCCTTACCCTTACCCATACCCTTACCCTTACCCTTACCCTTACCCTTACCCTTGCTTTTACCCTTAGGCTTACCCTTACCTTTACCCTTACCCTTACCCTTACCCTTACCCTTACCCTTACCCTTACCCTTACCCTTACCCTTGCTTTTACCCTTAAGCTTACCCTTACCCTTACCCTTACCCTTACCCTTGCTTTTACCCTTAGGCTTACCCTTACCCTTACCCTTACCCTTACCCTTGCTTTTACCCTTAAGCTTACCCTTACCCTTACCCTTACCCTTACCCTTACCCTTACCCTTACCCTTACCCTTACCCTTACCCTTACCCTTACCCTTACCCTTACCCTTACCCTTACCCTTACCCTTACCCTTACCCTTACCCTTACCCTTACCCTTACCCTTACCCTTACCCTTACCCTTGCTTTTACCCTTAGGCTTACCCTTACCTTTACCCTTACCCTTACCCTTACCCTTACCCTTACCCTTGCTTTTACCCTTAAGCTTACCCTTACCCTTACCCTTACCCTTACCCTTACCCTTACCCTTACCCTTACCCTTACCCTTACCCTTGCTTTTACCCTTAAGCTTACCCTTACCCTTACCCTTACCCTTACCCTTACCCTTACCCTTACCCTTACCCTTACCCTTGCTTTTACCCTTAAGCTTACCCTTACCCTTACCCTTACCCTTACCCTTACCCTTACTCTCGTTTTTACCCTTAAGCTTACCCTTACCCTTACCCTTACCCTTACCCTTACCCTTGCTTTTACCCTTAGGCTTACCCTTACCCTTACCCTTACCCTTACCCTTGCTTTTACCCTTAAGCTTACCCTTACCCTTACCCTTACCCTTACTCTTACCCTTACCCTTACCCTTACCCTTACCCTTGCTTTTACCCTTAGGCTTACCCTTACCTTTACCCTTACCCTTACCCTTACCCTTACCCTTACCCTTACCCTTACCCTTACCCTTACCCTTACCCTTGCTTTTACCCTTAAGCTTACCCTTACCCTTACCCTTACCCTTACCCTTACCCTTACCCTTGCCCTTACCCTTGCTTTTACCCTTAAGCTCACCCTTACCCTTACCCTTACCCTTACCCTTACCCTTACCCTTACCCTTACTCTTACCCTTACCCTTGCTTTTACCCTTAAGCTTACCCTTACCCTTACCCTTACCCTTACCCTTAAGCTTACCCTTACTCTTACCCTTACCCTTACCCTTACCCTTACCCTTACCCTTACCCTTGCTTTTACCCTTAAGCTTACCCTTACCCTTACCCTTACACTTACCCTTACCCTTGCTTTTACCCTTACGCTTACCCTTACCCTTACCCTTACCCTTACCCTTACCCTTAAGCTTACCCTTACCCTTACCCTTACCCTTACCCTTACCCTTACCCTTACCCTTACCCTTGCTTTTACCCTTAAGCTTACCCTTACCCTTACCCTTACCCTTACCCTTACCCTTACCCTTACCCTTGCTTTTACCCTTAGGCTTACCCTTACCTTTACCCTTACCATTACCCTTACCCTTACCCTTACCCTTACCCTTACCCTTACCCTTACCCTTGCTTTTACCCTTAAGCTTACCCTTACCCTTACCCTTACCCTTACCCTTACCCTTACCCTTACCGTTACCCTTACCCTTACCCTTACCCTTACCCTTACCCTTACCCTTACCCTTGCTTTTACCCTTAAGCTTACCCTTACCCTTACCCTTACCCTTACCCTTACCCTTACCCTTGCTTTTACCCTTAAGCTTACCCTTACCCTTACTCTTACCCCTACCCTTACCCTTACCCTTACCCTTACCCTTACCCTTACCCTTACCCTTACCCTTACCCTTGCTTTTACCCTTAGGCTTACCCTCACCTTTACCCTTACCCTTATCCTTACCCTTACCCTTACCCTTACCCTTGCTTTTACCCTTAAGCTTACCCTTACCCTTACCCTTACCCTTACCCTTAGCCTTACCCTTACCCTTGCTTTTACCCTTAAGCTTACCCTTACCCTTACCCTTACCCTTACCCTTGCTTTTACCCTTAGGCTTACCCTTACCCTTACCCTTACCCTTACCATTGAGCTTACCCTTACCCTTACCCTTACCCTTACCCTTACCCTTACCCTTACCCTTACCCTTACCCTTACCCTTGCTTTTACCCTTAAGCTTACCCTTACCCTTACCCTTACCCTTACCCTTACCCTTACCCTTACCCTAAGTAAGGGTAAGGGTAAGGGTAAGCTTAAGGGTAAGGGTAAGGGTAAGGGTAAGCTTAAGGGTAAAAGCAAGGGTAAGGGTAAGGGTAAGGGTAAGGGTAAGGGTAAGCTTAAGGGTAAGGGTAAGGGTAAGGGTAAGGGTAAGCTTAAGGGTAAAAGCAAGGGTAAGGTTAAGGGTAAGGGTAAGGGTAAGGGTAAGGGTAAGCTTAAGGGTAAGGGTAAGGGTAAGGGTAAGGGTAAGCTTAAGGGTAACAGCAAGGGTAAGGGTAAGGGTAAGGGTAAGGGTAAGGGTAAGGGTAAGGGTAAGGGTAAGGGTAAGGGTAAGGGTAAGGGTAAGGGTAAGGGTAAGCTTAAGGGTAAGGGTAAGGGTAAGGGTAAGCTTAAGGGTAAAAGCAAGGGTAAGGGTAAGGGTAAGGGTAAGGGTAAGGGTAAGGGTAAGCTTAAGGGTAAAAGCAAGGGTAATGGTAAGGGTAAGGGTAAGGGTAAGGTTAAGGGTAAGGGTAAGGGTAAGGGTAAGCTTAAGGGTAAGGGTAAGGGTAAGGGTAAGCTTAGGGGTAAAAGCAAGGGTAAGGGTAAGGGTAAGGGTAAGGGTAAGGGTAAAGGTAAGGGTAAGCCTAAGGGTAAAAGCAAGGGTAAGGGTAAGGGTAAGGGTAAGGGTAAGGGTAAGGTTAAGGGTAAGGGTAAGGGTAAGGGTAAGTGTAAGGGTAAGCTCAAGGGTAAAAGCAAGGGTAAGGGTAAGGGTAAGGGTAAGGGTAAGGGTAAGGGTAAGGGTAAGGGTAAGCTTAAGGGTAAAAGCAAGGGTAAGGGTAAGGGTAAGGGTAAGGGTAAGGGTAAGGGTAAGTGTAAGGGTAAGGGTAAGCTTAAGGGTAAAAGCAAGGGTAAGGGTAAGGGTAAGGGTAAGGGTAAGGGTTAGGGTAAGGGTAAAGGTAAGGGTAAGCCTAAGGGTAAAAGCAAGGGTAAGGGTAAGGGTAAGGGTAAGGGTAAGGGTAAGGGTAAGGGTAAGGGTAAGGGTAAGAGTAAGGGTAAGGGTAAGGGTAAGCTTAAGGGTAAAAGCAAGGGTAAGGGTAAGGGTAAGGGTGAGGGTTAGCCTAAGGGTAAAAGCAAGGGTAAGGGTAAGGTTAAGGGTAAGGGTAAGGGTAAGCTCAAGGGTAAAAGCAAGGGTAAGGGTAAGGGTAAGGGTAAGGGTAAGGGTAAGCTTAAGGGTAAAAGCAAGGGTAAGGGTAAGGGTGAGGGTAAGGGTAAGGGTAAGGGTAAGGGTAAGGGTAAAGGTAAGGGTAAGCCTAAGAGTAAAAGCAAGGGTAAGGGTAAGGGTAAGGGTAAGGGTAAGGGTAAGCTTACCCTTACCCTTACCCTTACCCTTGCTTTTACCCTTAAGCTTACCCTTACCCTTACCCTTACCCTTACCCTTACCCTTACCCTTACCCTTATCCTTACCCTTGCTTTTACCCTTAAGCTCACCCTTACCCTTACCCTTACCCTTACCCTTACCCTTACCCTTACCCTTACCCTTACCCTTACCCTTACCCTTACCCTTTCTTTTACTTTTAGGCTTACCCTTACCTTTACCCTTACCCTTACCCTTACCCTTACCCTCACCCTTACCCTTACCCTTGCTTTTACCCTTAAGCTTACCCTTACCCTTACCCTTACCCTTACCCTTACCCTTGCTTTTACCCTTAAGCTTACCCTTACCCTTACCCTTAACCTTACCCTTACCCTTGCTTTTACCCTTAGGCTTACCCTTACCCTTACCCTTACCCTTACCCTTAAGCTTACCCTTACCCTTACCCTTACTCTTACCCTTACCCTTACCCTTACCCTTACCCTTACCCTTACCCTTACCCTTACCCTTACCCTTACCCTTACCCTTACCCTTACCCTTACCCTTACCCTTACCCTTACCCTTGCTTTTACCCTTAGGCTTACCCTTACCTTTACCCTAACCCTAACCCTTACCCTTACCCTTACCCTTACCCTTACCCTTGCTTTTACCCTTAAGCTTACCCTTACCCTTACCCTTACCCTTACCCTTACCCTTACCCTTACCCTTACCCTTACCCTTACCCTTGCTTTTACCCTTAAGCTTACCCTTACCCTTACCCTTACCCTTACCCTTACCCTTACCCTTACCCTTACCCTTACCCTTACCCTTACCCTTACCCTTGATTTTACCCTTAAGCTTACCCTTACCCTTACCCTTACCCTTACCCTTACCCTTACCCTTACCCTTACCCTTACCCTTGCTTTTACCCTTAGGCTTACCCTTACCTTTACCCTTACCCTTACCCTTACCCTTACCCTTACCCTTGCTTTTACCCATAAGCTTACCCTTACCCTTACCCTTACCCTTAAGCTTACCCTTACCCTTACCCTTACCCTTACCCTTACCCTTACCCTTACCCTTACCCTTACCCTTACCCTTACCCTTGCTTTTACCCTTAAGCTTACCCTTACCCTTACCCTTACCCTTACCCTTACCCTTGCTTTTACCCTTAAGCTTACCCTTACCCTTACCCTTACCCTTAAGCTTACCCTTACCCTTACCCTTATCCTTACCCTTACCCTTACCCTTACCCTTACCCTTACCCTTACCCTTACCCTTACCCTTGCTTTTACCCTTAAGCTTACCCTTACCCTTACCCTTACCCTTACCCTTACCCTTAACCTTACCCTTGCTTTTACCCTTAAGCTTACCCTTACCCTTACCCTTACCCTTACCCTTAAGCTTACCCTTACCCTTACCCTTACCCTTACCCTTACCCTTACCCTTGCTTTTACCCTTAAGCTTACCCTTACCCTTACCCTTACCCTTACCCTTAAGCTTACCCTTACCCTTACCCTTACCCTTACCCTTACCCTTACCCTTACCCTTACCCTTACCCTTGCTTTTACCCTTAAGCTTACCCTTACCCTTACCCTAAGTAAGGGTAAGGGTAAGGGTAAGGGTAAGGGTAAGGGTAAGGGTAAGGGTAAGGGTAAGGGTAAGGGTAAGGGTAAGGGTAAGGGTAAGCTTAAGGGTAAGGGTAAGGGTAAGGGTAAGCCTAAGGGTAAAAGCAAGGGTAAGGGTAAGGGTAAGGGTAAGGGTAAGCTTAAGGGTAAAAGCAAGGGTAAGGGTAAGGCTAAGTGTAAGGGTAAGGGTAAGGGTAAGGGTAAGCTTAAGGGTAAAAGCAAGGGTAAGGGTAAGGGTAAGGGTAGGGGTAAGGGTAAGGGTAA